>PVJO010022648.1:0-27674 GCA_004026905.1 Hystrix cristata | reverse complement strand
AGTGGAGAAGGGTTCCTTTTTCTCCACAGCCCCTCCAGCATTTGTTATTGGCTGATTTGTTGATAATAGCCATTCTTTCTGGAGTGAGGTGGAATCTCAGGGTTGTTTTAATTTGCATCTCTCGAATGACCGGTGATGTTGAACTTTTTTTCTATGTCTATCTGCTGTTTCTACTTCTTCATCTGAGAAGTGTCTATTCATTTCTGCTGCCCACTTTTGGATTGGGTCTTTAAATTTGGGGAGTCTGAATTTTTTGAGTTCTTTACATTTGAGATGTTAGTCCTTTGTCAGAGGAATAGCTGGCACAAATTTTTTTCCCACTCTGTGGGTTGTCTCTTCACTTTATTGGTAGTTTCTTTTGCTGTGCAAAAGCTTTTTAACAAGATCAGGTCCCAGTTGTTGATTCTTTGTGATATTTCCTGGGCAACTGGGGATTTGTTCATAAAGTCTTTGCCTACACCTATGTCTTCAAGAGTTCGACCTATTCTATCTTCCAATAGATTTAGTGTTTCTGTTTTAACATTTAGATCTTTGATCCACTTTGATTTTAGCTTAGTGCATGGGGAAAGATACGGGTCTAGTTTTAACCTTCAGCATGTGGAGAGCCAGTTTTTCCAGCACAATTTATTAAAGAGACTCTCTTTCTTCCAGTGAGGTTGTTTGGCCCCTTTGTCAAAGATAAGATGACTGAGAGTGTTTGGACCTGTTTCTTCATCTTCTAATCTGTTCTGGGGTCCTGGAGTTCTGGGGTCTGTTTTTGTGCCAGTACCGTGCTGTTTTTATTATAGAAGCTTTGTAGTATAGTTTTAGGTCAGGGATTGTGATGGCCCCTGCTTTGCTTTTGTTGCCCAGAATTGCTTTTCCTATTCTAGGTTTCTTTTGGTTTCAAATGAATTTTAGGGTTGTCTCCTCTAATTCTGTGAGGTATTCTATGGGTAATTTAATTGGAATTGCATTAAATCTGTATAGCAGTTTTGGGAGTATGGCCATTTTCACTATATTAGTTCTTCCTACCCAGGAGCAAGGGATATCTTTCCATTTTCTGATATCTTCTTCAATCTCCTTTTTCAAAGTACTGTAGTTTTCATTGTATAGATCTTTTACTTCCTTCTTTAGATTGATTCCTAGGTACTTCATTTTTTTGGATGCTATCGTGAAAGGTGTTGTTTCCCTAATTTCTCTCTTGGTGAGTCTGTTGTTTGTGTACAGGAATGCTATTGATTTCTGAGTGTTGATTTTGTATCTAGCTACGTTGCTGAATTTTGTTATTAATTCTAGAAGTCTTTTGGTGGAGTTTTTGGCATCTTCTATATAGAGTATCATGTCATCTGTAAATAATGATAATTTAACTTCTTCTTTTCCTATCCTTATTCCTTTTATTTCTTTCTCTTGTCTAATTGCTCTGGCTAATGTTTCCAGAACTATATTAAATAAGAGTGGTGAGAGCGGACATCCTTGTCTTGTTCTGGATTTTAGAGTGAAAGCTTTTAGTTTTTGACCATTTAGTATCATGTTGGCTGTTGGTTTGTTATAGATGGCTTTTATCAGGTTGAGATAAAGACTGTCTATTCCAATTTTCTGCAGGGCTTTTATCATGAATGGGTGTTGGGCCTTGTCAAATGCGTTTTCTGCATCTATTGAGATGATCATATGGTTTTGGTCCTTGGCTCTGTTAATATAGTGTATCACATTTATTGATTTGTGTATGTTGAACCATCCCTGCATCCCTGGAATGACTCCTACTTGGTCATAGTGTATAATCTTCCTGATAACTTGTTGCATTCTGTTTGCCAGTGTCTTATTGAGGATTTTTATATCTATGTTCATTAATGAGATTGGCCTGTAGTTCTCTTTTTTTGTTGGATCCTTCTCTGGCTTTGGTATCAGGGTTATGCTTGCTTCCAGGAATGAATTTGGGAGTATTGCTTCTGTTTCAATTTCGTTAAAGAGTTTGAGAATTAGTGGCATTAAATCTTCTCTAAATTTCTTGTAGAATTCTGCAGTGAATCTGTCAGGACCTGGGCTTTTCTTTGTTGGTAGGTTTTTAATTACTTCTTCAATTTCAGTGGCTAATATTGGGTTATTTAGAGTCGTTATATCTTCTTGATCCAGTTTTGGTAATTCATATGTATCTAGGCATCTGTCTATTCCTTCTGTATTTTCGATCTTATTAGTATACAGTTTCTCAAAATAGGTATTGATGATCTTTTGGATTTCTGCCAGATCTGTTGTGATTTCACCCTTTTCATTCCTAATTATATGAATTTGAGTCTTTTCTTTCCTTTTTTTAATAAGGTTGGCTAAGGGCTTGTCAAGTTTATTTAATTTTTCAAAGAACCAACTCTTTGATTCATTGATTCTTTGAATTGTTTTCTTAGTTTCAATTGTGTTAATTTCAGCTCTGATATTTATATTACTCTCCCTTGTATGGACTCTGGGTTTGAGTTGCTCTTCTTTTTCTAGAAGCTTGAGGTTCAACATTAGGTTGTTTATTTGAGCTCACCTGTTTTTCTGATATGGGCATTCAATACTATAAGTTTCCCTCGTAGAACTGCTTTCATTGTGTCCCACAAATTTCGGTAGGTTGTATTGGCGTTATCATTCAGTTGCAGAAACTGTCTAATTTCTTCTTTAATTTCTTCTCTCACCCACTCATTGTTCAAGAGTGTGCTATTTAATTTCCATGTGTTTATGGAATTTTTGTGGTTCCTTTTGCTGTTTATTTCCAGTTTCAATGCACTATGGTCTGATAGTATGCATGGGACAATTTCAATTCCTTTGCATTTACTTAAGCATGTTCTATGAGCTAGTATGTGGTCTATTTTGGAGAAAGTCCCATGTCCAGCTGAGAAGAATGTGTATTCTGATGTTGTGGGATGGAATATTCTGTATACATCTACTAGGTCCATTTGTTCAAGAGTTTGGTTTAGTTCTGATATTTCCCTGTTGACTTTTTGTCTAGTTGATCTGTCAATTTGTGACAGTGGGGTATTGACATCCCCCATTACAATTGTATTGGTGCTTATTTGGTTTTTCATGTCTGTCAATATTTGCTGTATGTAATTAGGTGCACTGGTATTAGGTGCATATATATTTATGATTGTCATCTCTTCTTCTTGGGTTGTTCCCTTTACAAAGATGTAGTGACCTTCTTTGTCTTTCTTAATAAGTCTTGGCTTGAAATCCACTATTTCTGCAAATAGAATGGCTACCCCTGCTTTTTTCTGGGTTCCTGTTGCATGAAATATTGTTTTCCATCCTTTGACTTTCAGTCTATGAATTTCTTTTTGAATTAAATGTGTTTCTTGTATGCAGCAGATTGCTGGGTCTTGCTTAGTATGCCATTTCTTAAGTATTAAACTTCTGAGGAGACCGATGGACCAAGAGTAAAGTAAATGAAGTTTTCATGCATCTAAAAAAGCAAATAAGCATCTATATAAGAAAGTGTCAGTGTTAACAGGTCAGTTTTCACACTGCTGGTGGACATATATATTTCTACATTTTTTCTGGAAATTAATTTGGTCTTTATAGCATACAGCTTAAAATTGTGAACACCTATTCATGTAAAATATCTACTTCTAGAGTTTCATTACAAGAAAACAGAGGAAATTATACATTTCCACATATAGGGATGTTCACTGTAGAATTATTTATCACATTAAAATAATACAAATAATCTAAAGTATACAAAGAATACTTCAAGTAACTGTATAATGGTATATAGGTAAAATGAAAAATCTGTGCTTTGAAAGATTATGCAGATTGCATATTCTAACTTGGGAAATCTTTACATATATTTGGTGAAAAGGTCAGATTAGAAAATACTATTTATATTATGACCCATTTATATTTTTAAACTATAAATTTATGCGTGTACATATAAATCTGAGTTCGTGTGTGTGAGCATTTCCATGCATGGGAAAGTCTACATTTCTAGCATTGTTTAACAGAGTTTTCTGATGAAGGAACTATTCTTTGTCTCTGCTATCCAGAATAGTCCTGTGGCTGCTGAATACTTGCAGTGTGGTTAGTCCACCTAAAGAATTGAATTTTTAATTTAATTTTAATTCAAATGGCACACAGGGCGAGGGGCTACCACATTGAGCAGCACAGGTCAAGAAGGGTATACAGCATGATGTTTGCAGTGGTTATCATTTACTGTTGTTTGTTTTCTTCTTTTGCCTTTCTAAATTCACATATGACCGTACCTGCATACGTGTTAAGAAAGGAATGATTTCTTTTCTGGGAAACCGAGGAGGGAGTTTAAACACAGGCCTGAGAACTCAAAGATCTGGATTTGAGTGCCAGTTCTGCTGTTTCTTGACTGCATTAATTTCTACTTAAAGTTTCCAGGCCTGTGTAATACCTGCAGTGTCTTTCATTATATCATTTCATGGTGCTTTATTAAATTATTTAATGTATATAATCAATGTCTTCTTTTAGGGCAAGTTAAGAGTAGAGCATCCTTTCTTTTATCTTGGAATTTCTATGTGGACAATGAAGGGATGGAGAAGAAGGAAATGGAAGGATACTGAAATCAATTTATGGTTATGATGTTTATGAAATATGAACTGAAAACTAAAAGCCTGCAAAGTGAAAGAAGAGTGACCACATTTGCTAAAAGCAAACAAAATTACTTGAGATAGAGGTATTAATGTGAACGAAATTTTGGCATGTGTTTTATAGCTAAGGATAAATGATTTCAGTAAACCATAGAAAAAAGAAAAGCCTTTTTCCAGGAATATCTCGCTGATTAGATGACTTATCCAAAACTTTAATAGAAGCCATGTATTTTCATTTAACGACATTTCACTAATTAAATTTTAAAATCTAAATGACTGTACAATAAAAATATGGCATTTTGTATGCCCAGTATAAATAACATGGTATTTGAAAGCAGGTCTCTGTTTTTAAAGAGTAGTAAAGAATCTTCTAAAGATAATATTTTGTAAATTGAAAAAAAAAACCACTCAAAGAGTTCTTAATTCAACAAAAAGGGCCATTGTTTCATGTGGCCAATAGAAATACCCTCAAAGCAGTATTTTTTAAAAAAAACACTTTATAAACATTGACTTAGATGAACACAAAACCATGAATTTTATATTATAAATGAAATTAGGCATAAAGGGCAAAAGAGGGGCAAAGATGATATTTAAAGAAACTTGAAGGGCTATGTCTCCAATTATCTTTTTTTTCCTTTAAAATGGCTACACAGGGAATAATGTTTTTGAAGACTGCAGACTATGTCTCAGGATATTCCTGTAGGATTCAAATAAGCCAAAAGAAATGTTATAATATTCAGGAAAAGACAAGAAAGAGAAAGAAGTTTATTAAATACTGAGAGAAACAAAAATATCTCAACTATCCTAATGATGATTTTGAAATATTATTTGCTTTTAATTTCTGCCTTAGAAAAATTCATTTGTGTGATTTATCTGGTTTATCTAGGGAGCTACAAATGGGCAAAAGTCCAAAGAATTGTAGTAAAAGTGAGAAAAATAGATATTTTCCTAAGCTGAAAGTTTTCCAATTTGTAAACTCCATTTTTTTCCTCTTAAGTTTCTTAAAGAATTAGCTGAAGTCATCACAAGCCACTAACAATTATTTTCAAGACCTAGGGAGCCTGGTCAGATGCTGGAGCATTGGGTTATAAGTGCTTAAAACCAAAAGGAGGGAAAATAACAATGTTAGAGGCTACAGATTCATAACATCAACTATGTAATTCAAAAAAAATCAATATATACTTCAAATAAATAGATTTGCAGCCATTTAGAACTTGGATTAAAAACAGAACAAAAATAATTTGAAACAGTTTAAAAGAAACTATTCTTTAATATTTATACAAACAAACAATAAATATTTCTACATTTCTGTACTTGACCATAAGATTCTAACATCGTGATTTATAGTTTAGAAAGTACCTTGCATGTCACTTTTATACTTTTACAATAAACTATGAATTAAGATTAAGATGAGACAAGAATTTTATAGATTAAAGAAAACTCAGAAAAATTAGTAAATTTACCTAATAAGGTAAGTAACATTGGTGGGACTGGAACGTAGGTTTTCTGATTTTGAGTCTGGGCTTCTGACCTTTAAGATCACTCTAGACAGAATCATTCAAAATATATAGCTATTTATTGATCCAGGTAGTTCTAAGTTTTCTCAGGGCTAGAGAATGAAGGTCTGACAAATTTTGTTCTTCTTTCCTCCCCATGGCATAAACAGTGTGGTTACTTCCTGTTACCTAGCTGTTCATGCTTTAAGGCAGGCACTCTTTCACTTGCTCTTCTGTTTGCATACAGCAGATCATTACTATAAACTTAAAAAATGCACTCTGGTCTACAGCTGCTGATTCTTTTAACAACATACAATATCAAACACGTCTGTAAACATTATTATCAACTGCTGTTCTGAAATGTCAGGAAAGTATTATGTTGGAAACAGCCAATCATTAGAACTAGGCAATTCTTTTTAAAGCAAAAAATTTCTTTGTTACATCATTTGAAATTGTCTGGTTTTTCTCTTCTAAGAATTCTTATACATAAAGAAACAAACCACTACACCAGACAAAGGAAAATTCAGTCTGTAGGTGATCAATTAAAGTATCTATGGTTGTATAATATCAGGGCAGATAAGAAGTTTAGAACTCCCTGAGTCAAAAATAAAATGCAAGGTAAAGTTACATTCACTTTTAGTGTGTGTGGTTATCTAATTATATCCTTGCTTTCCATGGAGTCCACAGAAATGTGCTCATTTCTTCTGGAGCAAATAATGGTAAAAGGCCAGATAATCCAAGATTTCCTACACAGTTGAAGGAGGCCTACAGGCAAGATGGAACACATAAGAACCTGATAGAATCAACTGGTTCCTTATTCTTTATTTATGCAGGAAGAATTTTACAAAAGCCATTCCTAACCTTTAAAATAAGTCATGTTGGTGACAAGGAATATCTAATTTGATCAGGCCTTGTGATGGTTAAACGTAATTGTCAACCTTGACTGACTTGGGATCGCCTAGGGAATCAGTGAAGCACCCTTGAGGATGTGTCTGGGTGGGTCACAGTGGCGTCACCTTGTGGTGCTTATCTGGTTTGTGGCCCTTTTCTTCTTAGTGCTGTTCCCCTGCTCTGCTTCCCAGCCACCATAAACAGAGCATCTTTGCTCTTCCACATTCCTCCACCATGATGTTCCTGCCTTGGAGCCAGCTAACCATGGACTGAATCGCCTGAAACCGTGAGCCAAAGTAAACCTTCCTCCTCTACATCGTGGGTGTTGGGTATTGGGTCTCAGTGACAGGAAAGCTGCCTAATGCAGGCCTCTCTCTACAGTAGAGTAAGGTGAAAGTCTGGTGAATCTGAGCTGTAGAGACAACTGCTTCTTATAATTGTGACAGAATATATATCCATTTTCCTTACAGGGTGGAGCAGTGATGGTGAACCTTTTAGAGCACTCAGTGATACAAACAGCCTGCTGTGGCACAGGTGCCATAGGTTCTCCACCACTGGGGTACAAAAACCCAAAAGTAATCTAATCATATCTTAAATTATTTTAATTTTCATGTTAATATTTGTAGTACTGCTAATTGTTATCTTATTGTAATGTGTATAATAAATATAGAATTCATATTTAAATTAGCATTTGAATTAATTTTTAATGTTTGAATTCCTCCTGAGCATTATTATGAGCTTGGCAGTAAGCTAAGTGCTTGATCTTTATCTACATTTTCACAAGGCTTGGCCAAGTTAGGTATTCCTTGGTGGCAATGTGGCTTATTTTAATTGTTGGAAATGGCTTTTGTGAAACAAGGATTACATTTATGGTATACATTTATTCTCTATATTAGTATTTTCTAGCAGGTTCCTTAGATCATTAATTCTAAAAATTGTGCACTGAAAAAGAGCACTCTGTGATTGATACCTGAATCCTTGTTCCTCTTGGAGATTTAAAACATATTTTATAAAGGCATTGTGAATTCACCATATCAACAAGCTAATAAATCACTATAATCTTTTCAATAGATACAGAAAAATAATTTGGCAAAACCTAACATTTATTTATGCTAAACTTTCTCAGCAAACTAAGAACAGAAGGGACATCTCCAACCTCATAAAGGAAATGTACAAAAAGCATATAGTTACCTTAATTATTTAATGGTGAAAGACTGCATGCTTTCCACCTAAGACTAGGTAAAAGGAAAGAATGATCCTGTCACTGATTCTATTCAAATTTGTCTTGGAGATTCTAGCAGTGAAATAAAAAAAGGAAAAGAAATATAGCTAATTCAGATCTGAAAGGAGAAGCAAAACTTCCCTTATTCACAGATGTCATGATTTCCAACATAGAAAAGCCTCAGGAAAAAAAGTGATAAAATATCTACAAGAATGAATAAGTAGTTTAGTAATGTTGTAGGATAGAATATTCCTTACACAAATATCAACAGCAGTTCTCCCATCCAAGTACTAAGCAGGCCTGACCCTGCTTAGCTTCCAGATCAGGTGAGATCAGGCACGTTCAGAGGGGTATGGCCATAGAACTCAGCTGCATTTCTAAAGAATGTGTCAAAAGACAACTGAAGATTGAAATGTAAAAGAAAACTGTATTTAAAATAGCACAGAAACAAAACACTTAGGGTATATCTTTTCAAAATTTTTAACAGGGCGTGGTGGGGCATGCCTATAATCCCAGCTCTTGGGAGGCTGAGGCAGGAGGATCACCGCAAGTTTGAAGCCTGCTTGGACTACATAGTGAGTTCAAGGGCAGCCTGAACTACACAGTGAGACCATGTCTCAAAAAAAAAAAAAGAAAAAAGAAAAAAAAAGAAAAAAAGAAAATTCGTAAGATTTATATGTGGAAAACCATAAAGCATTAATTTGGGAAATTAAAAGAAGTTTAACTAAGTGCAGACATAAACCAAGGTCATGAGTTGACGCCTCAGTGTTGCTAAGACACCTATTCTCAAATTTATCTTTAAATTCAACAAATTACCTACTGTCTTTTTTGTAGAAATGAACAAGCTGACTTTAAAAGTTGTATGGAAATGCAGAAACCATTCTGGGAAAGCACAAAATTGGAGGACTCACACTACCTGATTCCAAGATCATAAAGCTAGAAGACTAGAATAGCCATCATGACGTTGGTCTCGTGGTGACCATAAATAAACAGAATGGAAAATGCCACAGAGATTCAAACGGGAAGCAACCTTTTCAGTTGTCATCATGTGACCAAGCGATCCCATCCCAGGGATTTTTCAGAGTGAATGAAAATATAAGCCTAGACAAAGACTTGTTCATGGATATTCATGGACTTTATTCATAATCTGGAAAACCCAAATATTTACCAAATGCTGAAAGAAGAAGCAAGTTATGGTGGAGTCACACAATTTACTACTACTATGAAATAAAAAGCAGTCAATTACTGATATATACAACATCAAGTTCAACCCAGAGACATTAAAGTAAGAGAAATCAAATATAAAAACAACAAACTAATTGTAAAGTAGTCTGGGAAAGGTGAAATTATGGGCCAGAAATTGGATCGGCATTTCCTTAGGCTGGGGGGGGTGGTAAAGGGATAACTGCGCAAAGGTCTCAGACACACTTGAATATCTAGTTTAAGTACATTTTAACTCGCAGTTTGCTAGGATTAGACTGCTACTGCATTTATTATCCTATAATAGTCTCTAAACTGTTCTATTACATCAGTTCTGAAATGTTAATTCATAAGATGTTCACAGCCACAATACATAGAAATAGTACAATAAATTATGATTGTGAAAAAAAAAGAAAAGTTTCTTAAAGTCACTGTTGAGGATTGTAGGGTTAGAAACAGAGGCACAGTATTTTATGCATTTGGGTATTAGTTACAGTGAAGTAATTTAGAATTGTTCCCAAGAGAAAATATCCCTTTCTTATTTAAGGGATTTCTACTATTGATCAGATTCTGCACAGTCTGTTGAGACTACACTGTTAAAAGACACATTTCTTTCCTTCAGAGTGTGCAGAAGTAAACGTGGGAGATGGCAGATCAGCAGGATCCCCAGGAGCACTGGTATTCACACAGCGGCATGGATATGCCCAAGAGGGTTACCCAGCTGCACTCAGAGGGGCCAGCGAGGGTGCATCCCCTGCATAGGGCTTGAACTAGGTGTGGACAGGTGGACTTGAAGGAGGCATAAGTGTGGGACAGGAAGAGAAACACTGCAGGAGGAGGAAAACATACAATACCGCAGACACCCTGAAACCCGAGGGATTCAGCAGAGTTGGAATGCAAAGACTTGGTGGGACTTTAACTGGGGAATGACATCAGCTTTGGGCTTTAGGACATGATTCTAATTGCAGGATGGTAGTGTTTGGAGAGAGGTAAGACTGAAATACAGAAGCCTTTACCCTGTTTGAGGTGGGCAGTTACTAGGGTGTAAATCTGGGTAGTATGAATGGATATGGAGGAGCCATCAGAAATGTTTGGAAGGTAGATCTGATACTAATTAGCACTGAGTGAGCCCTGAGAGTTGGGTAGAAGAAGGGACTTGTGTTAGTTTCCCTTCAGAACAACAAAATAACTGAGATACTTAACTTTAAGGATGAAAGTTACTTGCTGGCATTGTGGCACATTCCTATAACCTTGGCACTCTGGGAAACTGAGGCAGGAGGATCACAAGTTCGAGCCCAGCCTGGGCAACTTAGTAACGTTGCAAGAGCGTATCTCACAATAAAAAAGGATTGGGGATGTAGCTCGGTGCAGAGGTCCGGGGTTCAATCCCAGCTGTGGTGGGAGCGGGTGGAAGGAAGAGAGACCCATTGCTTTTGGGCCTGTGGCAAGGAAACACACTGTGGTAGGAAGGCATGGTGGACACTTGCTCACATCATGGGCCAGGGAGCAAGAGAGAGGTGTGGGGAATGGGCTAAGTGCTTCCCAAGGGCCTGGCTGGCGACAGCTTACCCACCTCCTAGGAGCTCCAGGTCTTGAAATTGTAGGCCTTGGGAGCACTGCAGATCCATATTACAGCAGGACACTTCCTGTTCTTCTAAGAAAAGACCTGAGCGTGGTTCTAGGTGAGGACCCTGCTCAGGTCACTGGCACAATCCATCACCCTTGTGCCTTAGAGTTCTCTGCAGTGGTTCTGGAAAACTGCTTGTTGGACAAATGACAAAAGGACAGATTAGACCAGTGAAGAACTAAATGTTCATAATTTCACATTTAGGGAATAGCACAAAGAGACAATGTTCAAATAGAATTTCAAGGAGCTACAATTGTTTCCAAAGCCTAGAAAATTCAATTCCTTCCAAAGCCTTAAGAACCAAAATATATGAAGAGCGCTATAAGAATAGATGTTCAGTATATTTTTTGATACTAAAATTGTTACAAACCTGAATATAGTTAATATAAAGAAGCTCTTTTAGTACTATCAAAGTTACCATTTCTTTAAATCTTGTGTGTTGCATGTGTGTGTGTTTCTTTTGCAGTGCTGGGGATCAACCCAGGGCCTGGCACACATTAAGTAAGTGCTCTACTGCTGCACTGCATGCCTAGCCCTCTTATAATCTTTTCAAAACATTTTTATTTGCATTTCTCTTACAGAGAATTATTGTAATTGCCCACTGCTCTTTGAATAGATTTCTCCCCTGACAAGTCATTTGCACAGTCTGTGTAGACTTAATGGAAGTAACTCTTGGCAAATTCTCTACCTGCTGTTCATACTATCCCGTATCTCCTCCACTCCTCCCAATGTCCAGTCCTATTCTCACCCCTCTCATTTTCAGTTGAATCCCTGACTTCACACTTCACTAACAAAGTACAGACATTCAGCCTCGACTCCCTAATTTTCCTCTGTCTGCCTTCTGAACAACTGGAAAATTATTTCAATTGCTCCTATGAAAGTAATTTATTTTGGAGTACAGTGAACAAAACCTATCAATGGGAACCTTCCTGATATTGTAGTACAAAAACTGAATATTGATCTAAAAGATGAGATGGAGTTATATCTTGATTTTGAGAGTTTGATTACAGATGAGGAAAAATTTGTTACCCTGTGGTTGAACAGAAAAATCTAAGAAAAGGTTATAAAGAAAAGAAAAGGACAAAATAAATTGGCTACAATACATTGAATTCAAAACACACTATGATTACTTAAGATCTGGCAATAACTAGGTTAGAAACAAAGAAATGCTTCTGTGGGCCCGGGGTGTAGCTCAGTGGCTGAGTGCACTCAGCATGTGCCAGCTGCCAGGCTTGCTGCACAGCAGCACGATGCAACATAAAACATCGTCTCAGTGTAGATGGGCGGTGGCCACCAGCAAGATGAGAGGATGAAAGGATGACACTCAGACAGTGCAAAATGTCTGTGGTTTCAGAACTAGGGGTGTAGCACACCTGTCTAGCAGGGGACAGACCCTGGGTTCCATGCCAGCACTGCCTGCACACACACACACACGCATGATTCTAGCACATTTCATGAGCAAAGACATCAACAGGCAGTAAAAACACCAAGGTATCAGAATGGCAGGAAGTTGTAGAGCTTTATGTTAAGAGTATGCTAGAAGCTGTTAGAGGTTTTTAGTGAAGAAACATGGGCTATGACTTATCTTCTAGAGGGCCCAATTGCTTTGATATCGACTCTACGAGTACTAGGGTTATTCATGGGCCAGTAAGAAAAGAGTTGCAGCAATGTAGGTGCAGCATAGATGTGGGGGACGTGGCTGAATTCTGAGCCTGTTTCAAAGGCAGAGCCAGCAAGATTGCTGACAGATTGGACATGGGGTGTGAGGAAGGTGGTTAGGGGTTCTTTCAGTCTAAACATCTGGAAAGGTGGAGTTGTCATGACTGAGGAGGGGAAACTTGTGGGAAGCTGGCTGTAGATGGGGGTGGAAGGATAAAGCATCAGGAATTAAATTTTAATCATCCTAAGTGTGAAATACTCATTAGACATCCAACTCAGGATATCAAAAATGTATTTAAATACTTTAAATCGAAAGTCGGAAAAGAGCTCTAGAGAATTGGATGCATGTCACGTGCAGACAGAGGGCATTGAAAACTGTGGGATCAGGTGCGCTCATCAAGAGTCGGTGCAGAGAAGGCACCCAGCAACTCAGCTAGAGAGATACAGAGATGGAGGCGGCTGAAGAGAAGTGGCCAGCAGGGCAGGAGGAAACCAAGACAGCAAATGTCCTAGAAACCGCCGCTTAAGATGCTGCTCGTAGTCAAGGAGGCCGAGGACTGAAAGTGAACTATTGGGTTTAGAAAAGTAAAGGTCACTTGTGTCCTTGGTAAGGCACGAGCCTGGGATGGGAGAAACCACCATGTGCTTTTGTGCTCATTATCCATGAGGAAGGAAAACCGTAGAGCAGGAGGGAGAGAATTTCTGCAGGGCCAGCCCGAGCTGATGACGGGAATGGAATCCAGTGATCGGTGGCACAAGGCATACTTAGGAGCACAGAGAATTCACAGAGGGGAAGACAGAACACAGAACACACATTTAGAGAAGAGTGCTTATGCACATTTATCACTTATTTTTCCTAGATTTGTACCTCATCTCATTTCAAAAGTAAATTAACTTCCTTTTATTATTCTGTGTCTTAGTCCTTTTTACTCCCCTGTCATCCATTCTGCACAAAAAAAAAAGAAAGAAAAACAAACTAAAACTAGAAATTCCATTGGATCCAGCTGTTCCTCTTCTAGCTATCATCCCACAAGAGTTAAAGACACCGTAGTATAGTGATATATGTGCATCCATTTTTATAGCAGCACAATTCATCACAGCCCAACTGTGGAAGCAGCCTCTATGCCCATCAGCAGACAAATGGGTAAGGAGAAGGTGGTATCTACACACCAGGGGTGCTCCTCTGCCATAAGGATAAACTTGAGTCATTTGCTGGAAAGTGAATGTATTTGAGACCATAATCCTAAATGAAATGAATTATTTTTCTTTTTCTTCTTTTGGGGGGGTTCTTAAACAGCTTATTACTCTATTAGGGATCACATAGGAAAATAGATTGCTTAAATGGCAAAAGTTCTTTTTCTCCATTCTGGATGTAGAAGTGCAAGATTCAGGTGCCTGAAAGGTGTCTTATTATTCCCAGGCCTCTCTCCTTGGCTGCAGACTGTCCTCTCCTCTGCATGCCTGTGTGCCTGTGTACTGTCCCAGAAGCATCCCACTCAGCTGGATTAGAGTCTAGTTTCATTCTTTCTTTAAAACCCACCTCCAAATATAGTCACATTCTGAGCACTGGGGCTTAGGTTTGCAACATGAATTTTGGGGAGACCCAAATTCAGTGCCTGAAAACAGTGAAGTCAGTTATGGAGAAAAATCCATGACCTGGAGAAAGCCTTAAGATACTTTTATTTCACGTAGTCTGCTACCATTTGGCTCTTACACGTCCCCATGTGTTAAAGGTCTGGTTGCCAGCTCCTGCTGCCTGGGGCCGTGGGAACTGTGAGAGGTGGCTCCTGGTGGGAGACAGGTCACTGGGCTGCATTCTTGAAGGAATCACCACTACGTCTTTCCTCTTTCCCTGTTTTGCTCCACTGTGAACTGCGGTCTCGTCACGGGCCCCAAAGTAATGGGCCAGCTGATCACAGGAGAAACCTCCCAACTGTGAGCCAAAGAAACCCTCTTCCCCTGATAAGCTGTTTGTCTCAAGAGTTTGCTGTAGTGGCAGACACTAAGAGGTTTCGTCTCTGAAGTAAGCAGTGCCCCACCCAGTTAGTTAAACCACTGGAATTCATTTTACAACAATGATGGAGATACATATTGCTTATCATTTTAGATGAAATCATCACTCAGTGTTCTTTGAAAAACCAAAATTCAGTAAACATGCTTTGAGTCTAAACTTTCGCTGTCGTATTCTTCATTTGATAGCCACTAAGGTGCACTCTGTTACACCTTCAACAGAGAACAGCTGATGGAAATATATGTACACGAGAATTTAGGAGACTCAGTCTGCATAAGTCATAACAGGTTTTGCGGAAGAAAATCTAAAGCCTGCGGTGGCACAGCACTTTTTCAAGGACTGTTAGAAAGATCACCTGCATTTATGATGGAAGCAGAAACAAGGTGAAAATAAGGAGGAAGGATAGGTTTATTTCATAATTATATTAACATATGGCCTACAAGCTGACATTTGTCAGACTCCAATAAAGTAATTTTAATGTTTTGGCAAATTATAAAACTTCAGAAGATTCTAATGGAACGCAGTCTCTATAGTAAACTCAAACTCTCTACTCTACTCTGATGCTGATGTCGTAAGGGACCGAGTGCTACATTTCACAAACCCAGTGGTAGACATGTGACCTTCCCTTTCTTGGGGCTCTCGCCAGGGCCCCATCTCTTAGCTTGGCTGGATAAATTGAGTCATTACTTCATGCACTGAATTGTTCACTGCCTTGAAGTCTACAACTCTGCCAAGTGTGCCTACCACGATTAGTGAGTTTTAGCCTGTGGCTAGTATGACACTTTTTAGTGAGTAAAACTAGAGGATATCATAATCAACATTTTCTATATATTCAGGAAAATTCTTCATGCAAATATTTTCATGGTAAAATCCTCAAAGGATTGTGCCTAAGGATAAACTCAAGACCTGACAAGAACAATGAGTATAACAATCTTTAAAAAGGGCTTCTGAGTTTACATCTTATGAAGTGAAAACTTTAGGTTAAACATGGCTCTATTTTATCATCATCCTGAAGTTCCCATAAAACAAAAAAGAAGTAAAAAAGACCAAAGGTATAATGTAAATGAAGAGACAAAGATGATGAGAAATTTCAACAAAATTCTTTGTACGAGACAAAGCTCTTGAAGAACAGTGAGCAGTAGGAGTTGCTGCCTGCCTGCTGACACAGGTCTCTGCCAGAAGCGTACTCTCCCCCTTTCCTTCTTCTGTCTGTTTAGTCTAATTTGCCCTGCAGAAATCTGCAAAGGTTGGAACTGAAGACTTAAGGAACTTGGGGTATTGGTGGTGAAGGTTGACAGTGGCCAGGTCCCCAGACTGTCTTCTTTCATTTCCCTGTAAAGATGAAAAAGGTTTGAAAAATTAAAACTGTTAATGACCATCATATTTTGGCTTTCCCTCTAAGGACACAAGGGGAAACTGCAAAGGTCGATGTGTCTGCAGGGCTGTGAGCAGTGCTTCATAGCTGAGAGAGGCCGGGTGTGATTACCACTGCCCGGCAGTCCAGCTTGTCACGGGAAAGGCTGTGCAGGTACACGCTCATCTCTTGAGCTTCAGCGACATTGGGGCCTCCTTTCTATCTGCCTGAATAGTCAAGACAGCTGTCTGCAGAGTTTACAAATCTAAAGTAGACCAGTAATAGTAAAGTATGGACAAAAGGTAACAAATGGAAATTACCTTTGCTACTTCTGAGAAATTATTTTCAAATCTACCTCAGGCTTCTATTGAACTGTCACCAAGAAAATGTTACAAAGTTTTTGCCAGATCATCCTGTACTAAAACTGAACAAGGACTAGAAAGAAAATGGAAATAGTCCATGACGTGACGATTTGGTTACACTGATTACTTTCAACCATTTAAAATGAATCCTTGCGTCAAGTACAGAATTGTGCTCTTTTCACACATTTAATTTCTCCAGAGCCTTCTGAGGTGCATATCGTTATTTTTTATCAAATGAGAGTAAGGATGTACATAAAGTCATATTAATAACTGGTAAAGCAGAAATCAAATCGAAGTTTTAGGATTTCAATGTACAGCTGCTTTTAGTATATTGGCTGCAACTGAAAACATAACTAATGCAACAGAATTTTTTTGTGGGCAGTGACTGTAAGAAGTAGCCTAGCCTTATGACTGTGCCACGTGTTTATTTAGCTCATTTTTTTGCATGCCTGCAATTTCATCTGGCTGTCTATTCCCTGGTGACAATTTCTTCAGAAACAATTGTCTCTTCATAGCCATGTCCATTAGTAAATCAAAGATGCCAGAAGCTCATCTACCCGAGTCTTTTAGCCAGATTTTTATATTTTTTAAATAATACATACTTTTCTCCCTCAAATTAAAAAAAAACTTTATTTTTTTGTAATTAAACTTTCCTATTTTAGTTTCAAGTAAATAATCTTAAATGATCAAAATATAAAAGTAGACACATACTCAAATCGCACAGTGCACTCTGGGTGCACTCTGGGTGAAAAACTTACGTTTTTCAGTTAATTGTGCTTAGTGTGCAGTATGGGCTGATATTCTTGTCTGTGCTGACACTTTACTATCTACTCATTGATGTTATGCTGCCAATTATAATTATTTCCATAAACAATGAACCAAATTTAGCTCCTGATAGTTTAACATATTTAACTATGTTTATTAACACTTTTCAAAAATGGTATCAGCATTTTTGTGTTTCGTTCCCTAGAATCTTTAGAATACGAAAACTTTAGCTCAAAATTAATGATTTAATATATTAGTCTACACAACAAATGAAAGCCTATAAGACCAATTTACATTTTAAAATGGTAGTGCAAATATGAGCCCTTGTGATCCACACTCATGTTGAATCAGGCTGGATGAATACCAATCATAAGCAGGAAGTTTAAGTGCTAAATTTAAGTTCTAAAGTATGAAATTTAAGTACCAGTTTTAAGTGCAAAGTTAATCATTCCTTACATGAATGAATTAGGTCGTGTCTTAATTAGGGTAACTAACACATTAAAATAGATTACTTTCCACAAGTTGGATGGTATATATTATGTTTCTCAAAATGGAGTTAAATGTACTGCACTTTTATTTTCAAAGAATTCTGGTGAGGCACAAAAGATACTATGTAAAAAAAAAGTGCGATTCTTCTTGAGAGTTTATAGTATACAGAGATCTCTAATTCATGAGATTTCTTTTTTTATTTGTGTATACACATATTGCTTTCTTTCTTGATTTACTGGGAAACAAGACTTTAAAAATGCTTCAAAATTTAGTTGTAAAATTATTTTGTAACAGAAAATATGTTTTGACTTTACTATAACTATTGTAAAAATGTGATAAAACTAGAACATTGATACTTTCTTTTTCTTGCCGCTAAGGGTAGCAAGGAGGTTACAACTGAGAGTAAATTAAAATAGGGAGAAAGCGTAGATTTGTGGAGGTCCAAGGCAGATTCAGAAACTTGTCCTCACCTGGGCCACTGCCAGGGACACGCGCAGGCGGGGCCTGGAAGGGTGTCCGATGTGGTCAGGGCTGGATTACATCAGAATCGAGCTCATCTTTCCATCTCCTCATTGTAATGGCTCTGTTTCCCCAAAGGCTGTTGTAATATGTCCCCTGGGCCCTCAAAATAAGTGGAATTTAAAGTAGAGACACCACTACTGCATTTTCTTTACTGAATTTTCCATTTTTTAAGGACACACTTATTTCTAGAGATAACAGCACCTTCTGCTCCAATTATAATAAAAATGATCTTATAGATTCACTATTTTATCACTTAGATCAAGAAAAATTTTTGTGACTTGGGAAGTAAATAATGTGAAATGAAAAACACACTCTGTGCTAGTGTAAAATTTAACAAAAATGAATTTTGTTGATTTTATGAGACAAGAGCTATGTCCAAAATAAATGTGCCATAAATGTTTTGCATTATGAGATACTTTGAGTATAATTTTATTTTTCTTCTTAGATCAGACTGGTACAACCCTTCCCCAAGCATGTTTTAAAAATAAACAAAATTACAGAAGCTCTTACTTCCTAATATGTTCACGTCTTCAGAGGTTTACTAGGAAAGAGAGAAAAAAATCCCATAGAAAGATGATGAGTCTCAGCTGGAAATCTTGTTTCTGGATGCTCAGTGATTCTTCTACTTAAAGACACACATTGTAAAGATAGGAAACAAGTTCAGTCATTTGGAAGAGTAACTTTCAAAAAGCAAATCTCTGAAGTTTCCACTTCACTTTGGAAATAGGGGAATCACCATCCACCTTGCCCTCTTGTGTGGGTCAGATGGGGTCAAGGGCATTTTCAGGGGGCTCAGGGTCTGCCATATCTCGCACTCCCTGGGGAGCTTGTGTCTAGTCTCTGATGAAGAAGTTACAATTTCAGGAAGCATGGTTCCATGAATCTGTGCAACTCCTTTTGTATTGAAATAGCAATTTTAAGAAGAAATTACGTGAATCTAGACTGTAGTTGTTACTTTTAATGTCCTCATTTAATGAAATAAAAATTGATGACATTTTTATTTTCATTTCCCCATTTTTCCTTAAAATTTTTTCTTTGTTTGTTGAGACAGAGTCTCACTACGTAGTTCAGGCTGGCCTTGAGCTCATGGTGATCTTCCTACCTCAGCCTCCCAAGTGCTTGGATTACAGGTGTGCACCACCACACCTGGCCTCTTAAAATTTTTCTGGTTCATGGTATCCCCATATCAGTGAGCACTGTTCTAATGGAGATGTTTGACTTTCCACAAATACTTGGGGGCTTAAACGCAGGTTGTAAATATGTCACACAGGTGCCAAAGAGTTGAGAGTCTAGGATAGACACAAATTAAGTGTTCATATGATAAGTGGGGCCAGTGCTTTGGGGAGGGGAAAGTCCAGAGAATACTGGAGCGTGCGGGAAGGGCACCTACCCCAAGTGCAGAAGGCAGGTAAAGGCTCTAGGAAACATACTCTCCATACTCTCCGAGGGTGTTCTGTGCTTGCAAGCAGACCGTCTCCATGAGGTGTGTGTGCGGGCCCTGGGGAAACAAGGCAAGGGCAGCCTCATCCGGCGTTATGGCGCCTGCCCGCCTACCTCAACTGCTGGTGCTGACCTGGGAGGGAAGCTCTTCCTTTCTCTAGACTCAGGGCAGTGGCCTGGCCTTGTTGTTGTTGTTGTTGTTGTTGTTGTTGTTGTTGTTGTTGTTGTTGTTGTTTTGAAGGTAAGAAGTGACACTCTCTGTTTCTCTCTCTTTTTGGAAGTCATTTTTTGGACCTTCTTCCAGACCCCGAATCTGTCTCAGAGGGAAAGACAACTAGGGAAGAAAACTAGGAAGGCAGGAACCTCATCTCTCTGGCTTTGGCTTTCAAGACCCATCAGTGTTCTCCTTTTCACCACTCCCCTTCTAAAAGGTCACTTCTTTCTTTAGAAGCGATAACTCTTCACTGAACTTGCTGCCCTGTGCCTCAGGAAGCACTCCACCTCCTATGACGGGTGACTATTTCATTACAGCCTTTCCCCTGGAGGCCCGGGGCGTGGACCACGGTAGCCGCTTCCCACCATGTTCTACACACAAGGCAACCAGACCATGCCTGAGGTATTCATCATTTAGGAGAAAAAGACACTCTGTGGCGCTGAGGAATAAGTTCTCTGTGTCAACCACCCAGTGACTTCTGAGTTTATTTTAAACTTCGGAAGCCCCTAACCCCCCACCTGGCAGCAATAACCCTTCGCCTAACAGTGTGGAGTTTTATGTGCCCACCAGAGAGAAGTAGTAGCGACAGAGATGCACCAGCCTTGAAGTGTGCTGCTCCATCTCCCTGTGAACGAGAACCTCGTGCAGGCCCGGCAGATCCCAGGAGTGCAAGCTTGGATTTATGCAGCTCTGGAGCCAGGCGGCCCGACGGCCAGCCGCACCAGTGACAGCTGTGGCTGGACGAGCCTGTCCCAGGATCCAGCGTTGCCTCTAAAGAGCAATCTTTCCTCAGGTGCTTCTCCTCAAGTTGGTGGATGCCCTGATAGGTTCACACCAGGCTGAGGCTCCCCCTACCCGACCTTGCTCCCCACCCACCAACACCTTTCTTTTGTGGGCATCAGATGTACATCGTGGCTTACCGCAGTGGTGGAGAACCTGCGGCATGCATGCCACAGCGGGCTGTTTATGTCTCTGAAAGCTCTGGAAAGTTCGCCATCCCTGGACCCTCCCTTCGCCCAATCCTGATTGCTCGCCTCTTCCTGCTTCGTAGGGAGGCTTCCAGTAAGTGTTCGACAGTTCGAATACCACTTCCACACCTCCCTCCCGGGGGACTAGAGTGACACAGTCAGTAATTCCTAAAGCCTATTGTGTGAACCAGCATATGAGTGTGTCTGGGGAAGTTATTCAACCTCTAACTGTTCCCTCATCTAGAAAGTGAGGTTGGTGTAAAAATTAAATAATCTAGAAAGAGCAATTTGTACAATTTCTGGAATATAGTGAGTACTCAATAACTATTATAGTATTAATAGTAGTATTGCCAGGCCTAGTGGTGTTAGGCCTGTGATCCCAGCACTCTGGTAGACTGAGGCAGGAGGATTGCAAGATCAAGCCCAGCCTGGGCGACTTAGTGAGGTGAAACCTTGTCTCTCTCTCTCTCTCTCTCTCACACACACACACACAAACAAAAAACAAAAAACAAACAAACATACAAAAAAAAAAAACGGCCTGGGGATGTAGCTCCACGCAAAGGCCCTGGATTCAATTCCCAGTACTACAGAAAAAAATTTTATGCCAGACTGAGGGATTTTGTGTTTATCTCTTACAGTCCTATTCCTTGTTATAATCAGCAGATATTATCATAATCATTTCACAATTCAGGAAAATGGGTTCAGTAAGTAGTTTGCACTAGTTATTGTATCACACATAGCTAGAATATATAACCTGGCACTAAAGCTAGCAAGTGGTGTCCCTGAAGGCTGCACAGAATCTACTGCTGTCACCTAGAATGTAAGTAAACTACATAACATCTTTGGAAGGTATGTACAATTTGCAACCAATATAAACTTCTGAGAGAACTCTTTCATAAATGTAAGTTTTTCACCAAATATATGGCATTAGAATCTTTTGATGTATTTGAAACTAAATATTTATCTAAAAGTTAGAATAGCAAAATATAATGCTTCTGTTACTCCCTGATGACTACTGGCCAGTTTTTTTTTCTTTTAGTTTCTGTTTTTATTAGTACATATTCACAATACATAATAACTACATCTATCTTGGGGAACTGGTGCATACGCATCTCGCTCTGTGATCATTTTCACCTCCCCTTTTCCCTCCCTCCAGCCCCACATCCCCTAAACATCACCATGATCCGTTGTTTTTGCAAAATGGTTCTTAATTTGGGATTGTCTGATTTTTTTCCATGGTTAGATTGATCTTACATTTTAAATTTTTATTATATTGCTATCGTTAGAGCAATTGTATTAACTGAAATCACACACCCCTGCAAGTGGCAAGTGCTGGAGCCCAATATTTACATATTCAAAACAAATGTGCAAGAGAAACATAATGGATAGAAGGAAATCACAACATCACACTGCTAAAATAATTTCACTTTGAACTAAATGGAAGCTTTTGAAACACATCTTTATTGTTCTTTATAGTTTTCAAATATTTTTAAGTAAATTAAAAAAATGATTTTACATAAAATTTTAAAAAACTTGAGATTGTTATTTCCTCAGGAGTGAAGTAGAGATACGTCAGTGGGTTGTCAGGATGGATTTAGGGCAGGCAGTCTTCTGTCAGAAAAGTCTTCCTCCTAAGTAGGGTTGAATAAACCTTCCTGTGTGGAGAAGGGCACAGGGTTTCTGATCTGAAAAATGAAACTTTATGCCTCATGTGGCTGCTGGCCTTTAAGCTAATTTTAGCCAAGAGTGGTAAGTGTTAAAGAAGGATAAATTTGAGTCACTTGTAGAAAAATGAGTGCACCTAGAGACCATAATGTTTAGTGAAATAAATCAAACACACAAGCACAGATATCACATAGTTTCTAAATAGGGAGATACAGCCCCTGTAAATGAGAAGAGGAATAAGAGATGGAGAGAGGGGAGGGAAAGGACAGGAAGAGGACATAAAACAATTAAGATATGTTGTGCAACAATTAAGATATGTGTTTCCTAGGATGAATGCCATCATGTACAGCAGTCATGTACTAATAAACAAAAAATGGGTCTTAAGCATGACTATGGAAAGGAAAAGATGACCAGTGAAGTAAACGGCATGTGGCCTGGTGGCTAGAGTGAGGAGCTTCAGCTGCAGATAGGTAAAATGCTGCAGCCAAACCAGCAAGAATAAAAATTATATCGGTAACAGAATAACATGAAATTATAACATATATATGAGTTAATAGTATGTTTTTGCATGAGTTTGCCATGAAATAATTTGCTTACTGGGAATAAATACCTTTTCAACATCTTCAAGTAAAGAATTACATTAAACTGAGCATAGTGGTGGATGCCTGTAATCTGAGCACTCTGTGAGGCTAAGGTTGGACTCCACAAGTTCACGCCCAGCCCTGCCACCTTACTGACTTAGCAATACCCTGTCTCAGAATTAAAAAACAAAACAAAACAAAACAAACAGCTGGGGATGTAGCAATCCCCAGTACAGAAAAGAAAAGAAGAGAAAAGAAAGAAACTAGCTGTGAGCGTCTTCCAGGACCACAGGTCACAGCATTAATACTTCGGAGTCCTGGGTGTTAGGTACCTAGAATGGATGTTTATGAAAACACATTTTCATACAGGGAGTGTTACCGATGTGTGTCTGTATCTGAACACCATGTTGAAGTTAAGTAAAAGTTGTTGGAGAAAGTGTACTCTTAGGTTTGGTACTAACCTAAGCAGCTCCAGCAGGAACTGCTCTGATTTGCTGCCATGGGAGTGAGGCTGGGTCAGCTTCTCCCCTCACTCTTGCGACAGGGACACAGACGGGAAATGGTCAGTTCGTGCCTCTCCTGTGAAGGAACCAAGAGGACCTCACTGCTGTGTTTCCCAGAAATGCTCTTTTGCTTTCTAAAATAACTGGGCATTGAAATGTGTGGTTGGCACCTTGAAAAATGCACACACTGCACCTGACAGCAAACTTGAACACACCTGAAGTGCCAAAGCCTACAGCTGGGCCAGCAAAGGGGATGTATGCTTGTGGGGTTTGAAGAACCACAGTAAGTAACATAGTTTCTAAAGAACATGATAAAAACAACATTCACATTCAGTAGGTTCCTAGAACGATTCTGGGTTAATCTGGATTTTGGTACATAAAACTCAGGAAAATTTCCTTCCAAACTGGTGCATCAGAGTAAAAATCTATTGACATGGAATGTAGGTTAAATATGTGATATTTTCCCTTAAATAAAAAGGATTATGGTTATGATCTCCTAATGAAAAATAATACCAATATCAAAGGTGTGGTAAGTTTCACATGAGAGTAGATAGTGAGACAATTAGCTTTGATGGGTAAGTGTCTCAGCAAACAGGCTTTGTAAACTACTTTGTGACATGGTACACTTTATTTCACTATGATTAAGACAACAAAAAGATAGTAGATCCTGCATAAATGATTTGATGATGATGCCAAATGTTACAAAATCAATTTAAAACAGTATTATAATCTGTCCCATTAAATAATGAAATTTTATAAATGCTATAAAGTTTATTAAACTAAAGAAGTTTTTGTCTTCTATAATATCTGAAGATATTAAGTAACCATAAGAAATGCACTGTGACATGCTTTGGGGCCTAACCTATCTTGATAAATTGTCAGTTTGTCCCATTTCAAAGAAAATGTAGGTTCCTCAATGTTATTCCTGTCTGACCCTTGTTGATTCTTATTTGTTATCATTCTAATATTCAAACATAATCTTATAGAAAAAATTGCAACATAGTTTCACATAAAATTCACAGAATATATTCATGTATCTTTTTTGTTATGGAGATCATTAACTGACATAATGCTTTCCATTGTGCCTGACACATTTTACTTATAACATGTGTACTAATGTAATCTGGTATTTAAATGCCTGGATATTTCCTTGGTATTTAACACCATTGTCAGGCAGTATGTAGTCAGAGAAATGAGACTAAGTAATACTAGCATAAATGGGTGAAAACTTTTCCAAGTGAATAAGAGCAGGAAACAAGTTTGACAATCATCTATAAAGGTGGAGTTACAGAAGGTAAGACTGACATTTATATTTTTAGGGTTACAGTTTTATCTACAGAAGGTATTTTTTATTTGCAGTTGTAATTACAAGTCAAATAATGTGAAAGGACGATAGAGAATTTTGTCTCTGACATAGTAGTTTTTTTCTGAGCATGTTCACGGAAGGCAAGTTTTATCAGGCATAGGAAATGTAACAGTCTATAAACAATCACTTCCAAAGAGTCCCACTACCATTACTGAAAAAAATTAAGAGTACTATCAGTGACAAAATTTCATTCTAATCACTTCAAAGAGTAGTATTGGTGACAAAATTTCCCTATACGATCATAAATCTTTCAACTTAATGATATGTGAATCATCTCCATATGAATAATCTGTTATCTATTAGTGGCACGAATTTTGGCAAATCTTTTCACTTTGGGGCCCCCAGATTAGGAAATATGTACATCGTTCAATAGTGTATTACACTAGTATTTTTTGAAAACAAAATGGAATTCACTAAATTTGAATAGAAAATATAGAGGACAAGATACGGGAAAGATAGTCTGTAAATTTTCCATTTTGCATATCTGCACGCATAATGTGTGATAATGCAAAGTGCATTCCCTAGTAGGAGTTGCCCGCAAAAGAGTTTGAAAAATATTGTTCTAAAGAATCACAAATCTTTTCTATTTGTGAAATGAAATCACTCTGCCACTTTAAAAATTCTGAAAATAACTTCTTTCAACTCTGTTTCATGTCGCTTATTGCCTGGTAGGCAACAGTAGCTAGCTAGAAAGACATTTAGTTGAAGTGATTACATTGTATTTATTCCTTCCATTAGTTGTACTCTTTTAAATCCATTGCCAGTGATGAGAAAGAACCTACAACAGGCATTAACAGAGACTGTTCATTTTTACTGGATCATCAGAAAAGGTCCTGATCTATAGACACATTTAAAGTTGAGATACGGCAGACGCCCAGACCAGGCAGGCAGGGTTTGTTTACAGGTTGGAGAACTGGACTTTGGACAGTGGTGAAGGTAAAGAGGTGCATGTGGACCAGACTGGGGGAAGCCCTGTAACCGTGGTAAAGATCTTCAGCATATTTTTTATTGCTGCAGGGGCCATTCAAGGATCATAAGCAGGGGGTTTCTGTGGTCTGATCTTTTTAAAGACCAGTACAGCCACAAGAATGAAACAAAGTTAATAGCTGCGGTTTAGATTAAGGTGGAAGCAATGAAGACGAAAAGAGGAAGATGGGTTTAGGGAGTGTCCTGGAGGTGAAATATGGAATTTGCTGATAGTGTGACCATGAGCAGCAAAAAAGAACCATGGAGCCTTACAATTTTAGCTTGTGCTGTAGGTAGACGGTTTCATCAACTGTGACGAGGGAGCGAGGGGTTGGGGCAGGGGCGTCAGGAATCTGGGTTGTGCCTGGGATGTAACTGAGATATGTGTCTGCAAGCCACAGAAGCCAGTGTCTCGCAGGAAGAACCGGGCCTTGGAGATTCGTGGATTTGGGAGCGATCAGCAGCCACAGACTTCAGACGAGGGGAACGCAGCACTTGACTCTTTCGACCTCCACAACAACTTGAGGTCGGTATTTTCATTTTATACAGATGTTCTCAGCTTTTTACCTCAAACAGATACATGTCAGGAAAGGGGGGGCCTGATTCAAGTCGGAGAGTTGTTGGTCTCCTTATTGCACCACACTACTTCTTGGGTGCATTAGAAGTGTGAGTTTCTGAATAGAGTACTTTAAAAGGTTTTTTTTTTTTTTTTTTTTTGTGCTGGGGATCGAACTCAGGGTCTTGTGCTTGCAAGGCCAGCACTCTAACCGCTGAACTAAATCCCCAGCCCCCTTTAAAAGGTTTTTGAAGTAAGGATTTTCTTAAAAGTCTTGTTCAGTCTGGAGAGTATGACGCCCATTCAGACGAGGGAAACGCAGCACTTGCGAAGCCCTAACCCAACTCTATAAATTCACCAGTCTTTTGTCCTTATACGACTTCCCTGTGGCAGATACCACTGATGTTTGTCTTTTCTCTTTTTTAAAAATTTTTATTAGTACACGTTTGTAGTCTGTAGTGCTTACATTTCTTGTGTGGAGTTGGTACATGTGCACAACACATCTTCATTCCTTTTTTCATTCCCTTCCCCTCCTTCTCTTGGTCCCCTTTGAGAACGATCTCCTGCTTCCGGTTATCTGTCTTCCGGTTTGCTCTGTGTTTATACTCTGGGTTTCTCACGGGAGAAGCCACGCGTATTTAAGCTTGTGCGCTTGGCTCCTTCTCCTCCACTCTGGCTTGGGGCGGCGGGAGTACGGGTCGAGGTGCAGCGGGTTCCCAGCGGAAGGCCACAGTGCTGGACGCGTGAGGACCCGCGTCAGGCGGCCTCGGCCCGGCCCACCTCGGGGAAGGGGTGGACGCGCTGCCCTCCGCCAGGCTGCAGCCCCTCGGCGGTCGTCGGGCTCTGGGCGCCATGTCCGCTCGCAGCTCAGCCTGGGGCCCGGCCGAGGCCTGGGCAGGCGGTGCGGCGGGAAGGGGAGCAGGCGCCCGTCCGGCCCGCGGCCTCCCAGCGCCAGGGTCGCGGCGGGCGCGCACGAGCGCGTTACCGAGGGCGCAAGCGAACCAGGTGCTCGGCCGAGTGGGGCCGAGCCGCTCCGCTCCTTCAGACCCAGCGGAACCGGGCGTTTCGGTGGAACAGAGAATTGCCGAAACCCGCCGCGTCCGCGAACAGCCACGACGCAGACGCAGGAGCTCGGGGTCTGCAGACCCCGCCCCGCCGCTGCCCTCCCCGCTCCGCCCCAAGGCTCCGCCCCGTCCCGCAGGCCCCGCCCCGACCGCAGGCCCCGCCCATCCGCTGCCCCCACAGCCCGTTCCGC
>PVJO010022647.1:0-27646 GCA_004026905.1 Hystrix cristata | reverse complement strand
CTTTCCTATCTTTATCCCTTTTATTTCTTTCTCTTGCCTGATTGCTCTTGCTAATGTTTCTAGAACTATATTGAATAATAGTGGTGATAGTGGACAGCCTTGTCTTGTTCCAGATTTTAGTGTGAAAGCTTCAAGTTTCTGACCATTTAGTGTGATGTTGGCCGTTGGTTTGTCATAGATGGCTTTTATCAAATTTAGACATAGACCGTCTATTCCTAATTTCTGTAGGCCTTTTATCATAAATGGGTGTCGCTGTGAGGCTTTTTCAAACCAATTTCTGTGGCCGGACTAGGGTGGCAAGCTTACAGAACATACCCAATTCTAACCTCTCCCTCCAGATCTAATGAAAGGAGGTTCAAATGGGCATGAGAGTCTCCTAGACTAACAAATAAACCAGGTGACTTCTGTACACATTGAAGAAATCCTGAGAAGCACCTAACTTTGACTGCACTTGCAAATCACTTGAAGTAAATAATCTGCCTGAATATGGACTGATTGAATAAAAATTTCTGGAGGGAAAAGCCAAGGCAGTCTAGTTTTTAAAGTTTACCAGGCAATAGGGTTGCAAAGCATGAGTTCATAAGCATTTCGGGCTTTCTAGGCCACAGTGGTTACCCATTGCAGCTGCTCAGCCTTGCTGTACCAGAGTGAGAACAGATACTGGTGATACTGCATGCAGCTGAGTATAGTTCCCAGTACAGCTTTATTCACAAGGACGGGGGCCTTGCCATTTGGCCCAGCAGCTGTAAGTTTGCCAAACCCTGCAGAGAGACATAGTGTCCCACATGCCTCATTGAGCCACTGGTTTGACTGTATCGTAAAGCTCAGTTGTTTCCGGTTATTTTACGTAAAGGTTTAATACTACTATCTTAAAATTCAGAAACTAATAGAACCAGAATTTTGAATTATGAAATAGTTAAAAATTTAAAAATGAAATACTAACGTTATGTATTAATCAAAGACAAGGCAGCAGAGACAATAAAGAAAGGTACACTGAACACCCAAAACACATGCAAGACAGTCAAGGAGTTCAGAAGTGAGCTGGAACCAACCTGAGGCATTTTTTTTGAAGAGACAAAGAAAAGGATACAATAGGCCGGCACTTTCAGATGTCAGAATTGATTTTAAAACAAATAGCTTTTTATACCTTGATGTTTTTTACCTTAAAGTTGAGAGTGACAGCTTGCTGGTAGGCGTTGCACACAGCTCTGTGGTATTGCTCTGCAACCTGTCAGTCCTGTGTTACTCATTCAAGTTACATCATATAAACTTGCCATACTGTACCTTGACGTCTAATATCTTTATCACAGAATAATGCTTAATCATGGTGGAATGGGAAAAGTGAACTTTGAGTCAATAAGAAAATCTTTACTACTTAATTGATCACATCTATTGTGTGTAAGATATATGAGATTATTTTAAGGTTTTAAAAATGATTTGTGGGCTGAGAATTTAGCTCACTGGTTACAGTGCCTGCCTCGCAAGCACAAGGCCCTGAGTTCGATCCCCAGCACCAGAAAAACAACAATAAAAATGATTTGTATGTAATAGATTAAAAAGTAGCTATTCAGAAAATTCATATTTTGAGTAACATGTTTTTGATGCCATCTGGCATTTTACTTATTTCTTGTCTGTTAGCTCATTTACCTGGTAGGTGACTGTATGTAGGATGATCAGTCACCTTACATATTGATGAACTTCTTTCTTTTTAAATTGGAACAAACATATGTCCCTTGAATACCTACAGTCCAATGGGAACTAGAACATATAAACAAATATCATTCTATAACATATGCAACAAAAAATGAACATCTGAAGAAATTTAAAAATGAAAATAGTATTTGTGTACATGGCATGGGGGTGGGCATTATTGTCAGAGAGCGAGTTGAGCATGTATAAAGTTGCAGAGGTGTGAACGATAATGCTATTTTTAGGGAAATGGAGAGTTTGGTATTGTCAGAGAAGAAAGTTTTTCTTCTACCTTATGGAAGCCCTTTGTAAAGAGTGAATTTCTTGGAGATACTTAGGTTATTTTGCATTGTTTTCAGTTTTCCCGTATAATTTTTCAAATGGCAGATTCACTTTTAAATAAGAAGACAATTAGAATTAGTTCTAGATAAATACAGTTTTGACTTTGTAAAAGAATCCTTTAAATAAAAATGGATGAAGAATATATCGATGTAGTAAAAGAATTTAAGAGCGTGTGTGTGCGCGCGCGCACGCGCACGCTGCACACGTGCTGAGTTGTTCTGTTTTCGCTCTTTTGTGCTCATCAGGTGCTGCCAGTTATTGTGGCACATTCTTCCTGAACACCTGCTGTCAGACGCCTCATGTTTTTTCTTGCACAGTGGTATGGATTTTTACAGAACTGAGCAAGCCCAACATTAGACAAATACCCTACAGACTGATTGATTTGTTTTAACACAAATACATGCTCAGATGTTGACATTCAGAAATCTTTTTTGAAAAAAATTATTTTTCAAAAAACAAAGAATATTATAACCCTAGAGCACCTAATCCTAAGCCTGGCACATAGTAGATACTCAGCAAATGTTCGTGGTATTGAATTGTTCTCTTAAGCCCCAAATTAAGCATTAAAGACTCCCTCAGCTTTGGGGAGAGTCTATTATCTTAAATAGCTATAATATGAATTGAAATGTTGTTTGAAAAGCATTGTCAGCAGTGAAAAGCGAAGTTGTAGCATATTATAAGATTCAGATTTTAATATGGCCAGTATTGTTCTCCTTGCAGAATAATTTCAAACCCATTTAAAAGAAACCCTGTTTTGTCTTTATCTTGCTTTGTACAGTGGAGAGGTGTTATTAGAAGGGGAAAAATGTCTTTTACCCAATTAAGAACTTTCCACAGTTTCCATAGTTAGACGAATAGCTAACTATGAAATAAAGACCAATCTCCTTGTCATTACCCACTATATGTAATATAATACTTGTGGATTTTTTCTTATCTACCTCCATATCTCTCTGTTTCTAAGAATAATCTGCCAGTGTTCCCCAAACTTTTTCATGGTACATCACCCATGGAGTAATAACTACATGAAGCACTGTCTGACTACCTAAAGGCTGTGGCTTCTCTGGGCCTTTTGACGCTCCCAAGAGCTGAAGGAAACCCCAAGTTCATGGCCAGTGCAGGTCTGCCCTGCACTGTGACCACAGTATATACCTCTTTCCCTCACAGAAATGGTTTGTCTATTGCTTTTCTATTCCTTCTTTTCACATAATGTTTATTCTACCTTTTCCCACCATCTCAGCCTGGTAAATTTTGCTGCCTTACCAGTTAAGACTCACCTCACCTGGGTTACAGTAATGTTTCTGGATTTTTAAAAAGGATATTTGAAGTTTTTCATTTCTACTCTTCTGTTAAATTCATTAATCCCGGGTCTTGGAAAGTCTTCTTTCCTTTTTTTAAACCTCTTGTAATAATTTAATTTTCAGTTAGATGATTACCTGCTGCACCTATAATACTTTGTTTCCCCCCTGGAGTATATAGTCCATGGTTTCAGATATCCCCATCTCAGAAGGGTTACTTATATAAAGATGTGTGTGTAGCACAAATATATATCATTACTACTGACTCAATTATGCTCTAAAGATCTCAATCTATTTCTTGTGAAAAGGTTAGCAAGCTAAAGGTTGTGAGTGAAGAATCACAAAGAGGTTCAACTGATTTGTCTAAACACACAGATAGTAAGTGATTGGGATAAAATTTTCATCTGGTGAGGCTAGTATTTTTGCCCTTGTTTGTAACTTTTTAAGCCAAACTACAAGTTTAAAATACAGTCACATATTCAGAAGAGCCATAGAAGTTTTCATAAAGGAGAAGACTTCTAAACTGAGAGTTGAGCAAGAAAGAGGTGAAGCTTGCCTAATAGACGAGAGGTAAAATGTCATTGCGAGCAGAGAGAAGGATGTGTCAAGGTAGGCAGGCACAAAGCAAGGTAGTGAGCTGGCTCCTTAAACTCCTTAGGTGCAGTTAGAGCTACAGGATGAGAAAGGTAAAAGAGTTGCAGATAATGTGGAGAGTTACGTCAAAATTGTAACATGTTTGAACTTGTGCTTTTTCCTGTGAGGTATGATTAAATGGTTAGCAAATAGGAAGTTATGGTATTTAGAATGATCACCTTTAACAGTGATATGGATTAAAGAGGGGGGAAGAAGGAAAGAATTAAGACTTCGAACAGAAAAACTAGCAAGGCAGATATGGTATTCAGGACATGAGATTATCTTGGTGTGACTTAACTTAGTAAATGTTTATCAAGTACTTTGTATGTGCAATGGGTAAGTGTTGAACAAAATGAATATGCTTCCTGCCATTACATGTAGCCTATAATTGGTTGAGACATACTGTAAATAAACACAAAAATGTATAATAAAAATGATTGAGTAGATATGACGGTTTCAACAGATTTAAGAGGTAGCATTAATTTAACCATGGCTATTCATTCATCAGTTGTTATTTAGAGGAAGCAGGATGCCTAGAATAAATCCAGGGTATCTTTAAAATAAATCAAAGTTGTTACCAACAGTCTACCTCTCTCCCTGGTTTCTAGGACAGTTTTCTTCATGAATGATGATTCATTGATGTGTCTTTATTATTAATAATAAAAGTGTAAAGGCTCATAGCTGCTTTTCTTTCCTAGAGGAAGGTATATTCTGCACTCGTATGCACACCTTCAGTGCTCATTTTAAATGATTGGATTGGAGCCAATGGACCTGATTTTTCAAAGCATCTGTTTTAATACTTTGGTCTGAACAAATATTTCTATGCTAATTAAATTAATTTGACCATTTGATAGAATATGAACCCATAAGGGTTGTATTTTAGACTTTGTAAAAATGAAAAGGCAGCCCTATAACTATGGTACAGGATCATATAAGGCTCTGTGTGAAGTACCAGAAATGTTTTGAGTCCTTTATGTAAAGGTCAGAAGAAGAGTATTAATTTTATAATTAATATGTTTTCAGTAATGATCATGCAGTGTAAGTTATGGGCATTTCATTGAGTTAAAATAGCAGGAGAGGGGCTGGGAATTTAGCTCAGTGGTTAGAGTGCTTGTCTCGCAAGCACAAGGCCCTGAATTTGATCCCCAGCACCAAAAAAAAAAAAAAAAAAACAGGAGATACAATATGGAATTTTATAAACTGGGGGCTGGAAGGCCCATTTAAAAGATCAAATTCTTGCCTATTTTGCATAAGGCCCTGGGTTCTGCTCACAGCACTACGAAGGAAGAAAAAAACAAAGGATCAGCTAATATAGTAATTCATCTGGGACACAAAAGCAAATTTCAGATGAAATTGCTAAAATGATTTGTGAAATTGTGTGAGGGGAAATTCTTGTTAGAGGTACATGGATCTCTGATTAAAGTACTGCTTTTTTTTATTTTGGGGGGGGTTCCAAACAGATGATTTCAGTGACCTTTTTTTTTAACTTTATTTTTTATTAGTACATATTTGATTACATTCATCATAGGGAATTTGTACCTGTGCATAATATATCTTAATTCTTTTCCCCCCATTTTCCTCCCCTCCCTTCTTCCTCTCCCCATTTACAAAAGCTTTGTTTCCAATTTTTTCCTTCCATTCTTGTTTCCTTTTCCCTTTCTTCCCTTCCCCCTCCCCTCTTGTGTTCCCCTTCCCATTTGAATATGTTCTTCCTACTTCCCAATATCTGTCCTCCATTATTTTCTTTATGAACCCTTTGGGTTTGTCACGTAAGGGAGAAACAATGCAATATTTAAACTTGTGTATCTGATTTATTTCACTTAAGATTATGGTCTCGAGGTGCATCCACTTTCCTAAGATGACTCAGGTTTATCCTTCTTTGTGGCAGAGTAGTGCTCCATTGTATTTAAATGCCACATTTTCTTTATGCACTTGTCTTTTGATGGGCATGTGGGCTGTTTCCAAGATTTAGCTATTATAAATTGTGCTGCATCTTGGGACCATACTCTTTAAGTGAAATAAATCGGACACACATGTTTAAATACTGCATTGTTTCTCTGGTGTGGGAAACTGAAAGTGTAAATAAAGACTAAAATGTATTATATTGGGAAAGGGAAGAAGATGTCCAAATGGAAAAGAGAACAAGGGAGAGTCTTTTTGAAGACTCTCCATACTGATTTCCATAGCAGTTGTACCAGTTTACACTCCCACTATTATATTGGGAAAGGGAAGAAAATGTCCAAATGGGAAAGAGAACAAGGGAGGGGAAAAGGAACAGAGGGACAAGAGAAATAAGAAGTGGAAGGAAAAAATGGAGGCAAAGGTTTTGTAAATAGGGAGGGAGGAGGGGGTGAGGGGAGGGGAATGAGAAAAAAAGAAGCAACAAGATATATCATGTACAGGTACAAATCCCCTATGATGAATGTTATCACTATGTACATCTAAAATGTACCATTAAAATAAAATTTTTAAAAAATCAAAATAAATAAATTGTGCTGCTATAATCATGAATATGCATATATCACTCAGGTATGATAATTTTAACTCTTTCCAGAAGATACCTGGAACAAGAATAGCTGGGTCAAATGGAATCTCTCGTTTTAGTTTTTTGAAGACTCTCCATACTGATTTCCATAGCAGTTGTACCAGTTTACACTCCCACTAGTGATGGGGGGGTACCTTTTTTCCTACAGCCTCACCAACATTTGTTATTGGCAGATTTCTTGATGCTAGAGATTCTTTCTGTAGTGAGATGTAATGTGTTGTTTTAATTTGCATTTCTCTAAAGACCAGTGATGTTGAACATTTTTTTCATGTATTTATTTGCTGTTGGTACTATTTTGTCCAAGAAATGTCTATTTCAAATGCCCATTCTTGGATTGCATCTTTAAATTGTGGGGGTGTTCTGATTGTTTTCTTTATATAATCTAGATGTTAGTACTTTGGTGAAAGAGTAGCTGGTAAAAAGTTTTTCCCATTCTGTGGGTTGTCTCTTCTCTCTTGGTGCATGCTTTCACTGTGCAAAAACTTTTTGATGTGATCCCAGTTGTTGATTATTTGTAGTATTTCTTGTGCAGTTGAGGTTTTGTTCATAAAGTTTTTGCCTACGTCTGTATCTTCTAGAGTTTTACCTATTCTATCTTCCATCGGATTGTTTGTTTTTATATTTAGATCCTTTATTCATTTCGATTTTAGTTTAGTGTGTAGTGAGAGATACGGGTCTAGGTTCAATTTTCAGCATGTGGAAAGCCAGTTTTCCCAGCATCATTTATTAAAGAGGCTGTATTTTTTCATTGAAGGTGTTTGGCCCCTTTGTCAAAGATAAGGTAGCGAGCATGCTTAGAGTTGTTTCTGCATCTTCTGTTCTGTTCTATTGATCCCCGGGTCTGGTTTTTTTTGTTTGTTTTGTTTTGTTTTTTGGGGTTTTTTTACCAGTACCATGCTGTTTTTATTTACAGTTAAGATTGTTTTCTCTAGTTCTGTGAGATATGCTGTTGGTGTTTTCATTGGGATTGCATTAAATCTATGTAAGAGTTTTGGAAGTATGGCCATTTTCACTACATTGGTTCTGCCTATCCAAGAACAGCAGATAGCTTTCCATTTTCTGATATCCTCTTCAATCTCCTTTTTAGAGTACTGTAGTTTCCAATGTCTAGGTCTTTCATTTCTGTTAGATTGATTCCTAAATATTTCATTTTTCTTGATGCTATTGTGAAAGTTGTGGTTTCCCCGATTTCTCTCTTTTTTTTTTCTTTTTTTTACCAAGAGCATGTATACATAATGGTTGTATACATAATGGTCACATTCATCATGGTTATTTTGTACCTCCCAATTTCTCTTTCATTGAGTTCATTATTCATGTACAGGAATGCTATTGATTTTTGAGTGTTGACTTTGTATCCAGTTATGCTACTGAAATCTAGAAGTCTTTTGGTGGAGTTTTATGTAGAATATCATGTCACCCACAAATAAGACAATTTAACTTCTTCCTTTCCTATCCTTATTCCTTTTATTTCTTTTTTTGTCTAATTGCTCTAGCTAATGTTTCCAGAATTACATTGAACAGGAGTGGTGATAGTGGACTTCCTGGTCTTGTTCTTAATTTTAGAGTAAAAGCTTTTGACCATTTAGTATGATGTTAGCAGTTGGTTTGTTACAGGTGGTTTTTACCAGATTGAGCTAAAGATCTATTCCAATTTTCTGTAGAGCATTTATTATGAATGCATGTTAAACTTCATCAAATGTTTTTTCTGGTCTATTGAAATGATCATGTGGTTTATGTCCTTGGGTCTATTAATGTGGCGTATTACATTTATTGATTTGCATATATTGAACCACCCCTACATCCCTGAGATGAATCCTACTTGGTCATGGTATATAATGTTCTTGATGATTTGCTGCATTCTGTTTGCCAATATCTTATTGAGGATTTTTATATCTATGTTTATTAAGGAGATTGGCCTGTACTTTTCTAGTTTTGGTATCAGGGTAATGCTTACTTCCATGAATGAGTTTAGGAGTATTGCCTGCCTTTGTAGTGGCATTAGATATTCTCTGAAGTTCTTGTAGAATTCATCAGTGAATCTCAGGACCTGAGCTTTTCTTTGTTGGTAGTTTTTTTTTTTTAATTACTTGTTCAATTTCATTGACTGATATGTTTATTTAGAAATTTTATATCTTCTTGATTCAGCTTTGATCATATATATGTAGGAATCTGTCCATTTCTTCTGTGTTTCCCATCTTACTAGAACACAGTTTCTCGAAGTAGGTTTTGATGATCTGGATTTCTACAGAATCTGTTGTGATTTCACATTTTTCATTTCTAATCGCATAGATTCGGGTCTTCTCTTTCCAGTTTTTTTTGCTTTTTTAAAAAATAAAGTTGGCGAAGAGTTTTGTCTATTGTATTTAATCTTTCAAAGAACCAACTCTGATTCATTGATTCTTTGTATTGTTTTCTTAGTTTCGGTTGCACTAGTTTCTGCTCTGATCTTTATAACTTCCTCCCTCATATGCACTTTGGGTTTAACTTGCTCTTCATTTTCTAGAAATTTGAGCTTTCTTATGTAGGAATTCACTGCTATAAATTTCTCTAGTAGGACTGCTTCCATTGCATTCATAAATTCTGGTATATTGTATTGGCATTATTGTTTAATTGTATTGCATTATTATTTAATTGTAGAAACTGTTTAGTTTCTCTTTAATTTCATCTGTGACCCATTGATTGTTTACGAGGGTGTTATTTAATTTCTATGTGTTCATGCAGTTTTTGTGGTTTCTTTTGCCATTGCTTTCCAATTTCATTGCATTATGATCATTTCAATTCCTTTCTTTTTACTTAACATGTTCTGTGAGCTAGTATGTGGTCTGTTTTGGAGAAAGTCCTGTGTGCTGCTGAAACAAAAATATATTCTGTTGTTCTTGGATGGAACACTCTAGATATCTACAAAGTCCATTTGTTCAAAGGTTTGGTTCAGCTCTGATAGTTCTTTGTTGATTTTTTTGTCTAGTTGATCTGTCTATTTGTGACAGTGGGGTATTTAGGCCCCCCAGTATAATTGTATTAGTGCTTATCGATTTTTCGTATTCATTAATACTTGTTTTATATAGTTGGATGTGCTGGTATTTGGTGCGTACATATTTGTGATTGTTATCTCCTCCTCTTGGATTGTTCCCTTAACAAGTATGTAATGACTGTCTCCATCTCTTCTGATCAGTCTTGGCTTGAAATCCACTGTGTTTGTAAATAGAATAACTACCCCTGCTTTTTTCCAGGTTCCTGTCACATGGAGTATTGTTTTCCATCCTTTGACTTTCAGTCTCTGAATTTTTTTTTTTTGAGTTGTGTGTTTCTTGTATCCAGTATATTGTTAGATCTTGTTTCGTGATCCATTCTGCCAGTCTGTTTCTTTTGATTGGTGAATTGAGACCATTCACATTGGTAGTTATACATATTGACTTATGCTTTGTCACATTATTTTCTTGTCATATTATTTTCCTGTTCTCATATTATTTTCCCTTTTTTTTCTAGTTTTTCTTTTTTGCATTCCTTGCCTGGAGGACTCATTCTGTTGGGATTCTTGGAATTATGGTCTTTGTTGTTTCTACAGTATCTTTCAGAATTTTTGGAGTGCTGGTTTGGTGGTCATGAATTTCTTAAGGTGTTCTTCATCATGGAAGTGTTTTATTTCTCCACCAATTTTGAAAGATAATCTTTCAGTGTACATCAGTCTAGGTTGGAGGTTGTTTTCTTGTAGGGTTTGCTATACTTCACTCTAAGCTCTCCTTGGCTTAAGGGTTTGTGTTGAGAAGTCTGCCGTGATTCTGGTGGATTTTCCTTTATAGGTGATTTGTTTCTTTTCTCTTAACAGCTTTTAATATTCTGTTCTTGTGAATTTCTGGTATCTTGACTATTATATGCCTTGGTATAGTTTTTTTCTGATCATGACTATTTGGAGTTATGTATGCCTCACCTACCTGTGTATCAAGTTCTTTTTCCATGCTTGGAAAGATTTCTTTTATTACTTCTGTGAAAGGTTTTTGTTTTTTATGGGGGGGCACGTGTTGCTGGGAATCGAACTCAGGGCCTTGCACTTGCTAAGGCAAGTGCTCTACCATTTGAGCTAAATCCCCAACCCTCCTCTGTGAACAAGTTTTTTATGCCCTTTATGCTGTCTTCTGATTCTTAATTCCAAATAATCTTGTATTAGTCCTTTTTGCATCATCTAGCAGCCATTAGATTGATTTTTCATGGTCTCCTGCTGTTTTCAAGAGGGCTTTCAGTTGGTGATCACCAATCAAAACCTTGTCTTCTAGATCTGATATTGTATCTTCACATTGGTTGACTCTGCTACATATACTTTCATTAGAATTTTTAATGTCCTGCATTTCTATTTGAGTCTGTTTCATGGAATCCAGTTCTTTTCTGTGTTGGGAATTCATGGTTTCCATGCCTTTCCTAAATGCATCTATTTTTTTAATCTCTGTCTACTCTAGATTCATTAATCATTTGTTTCATCTTGGCTGTCATCTCTTTAATTATCTGTTTTGTTTATCAAGAGATTTATTGGTCTGTTTTATTACTTCTGCTACCACCATTTCATAATATTCAGCTGCGAGGTTTTTATTTCGTCTACCTCAGTGTCCTTTTGATTTGCCTTGGGTGAGTTAGGGGTTATCAGTTGCATCTTGCTTCCATGTTTTCTTGTTTTCTATTTTGTTGTTGTTTGTTTTCTGCATTGAGACTTGTAAATTGCTTATGGTGGGTAGCTTTATTATTACTTTAGGAAATGACTACTTTTCAGAGATGTTTTCTAGGCATAACTGGCTTTTGGCTTTTGAGTAGGTCCCAAGATCCTGCCTCTTCAATTTATTAGGGATAAAGGGTTGCTGCCTGTTTGGCCTGGCATCTGAGTCTTTGGTATTGCACTATATTATTGTTTATGACCCCAGACACTCCAGATACTGGTATACAAAGATCAATTGATCACACCAACTATGTCATCATGGCTAAAGTTAGTTCAATCAGTAATAACATTAGCATTGAGGACAGACTAGAAATGGCAAACTGTGATAACTTATTATCACAGTTAATTTGTCACCTTTAACCATAGTTACAAGATTTATAGTTATATAACAAGACATAAAAATGATTTTGTGCTCGCTTCAGCAGCACATATACTAAAATAGAGTGATTTTTACCTAACAGGGAAAAAAATTTAAAAGGGGTAAGAGGAAAAAAGAGAGAAATAAAACAAGAGAAAGAGATTAGAAACAAGGCTGAAGGACAAAGCAAGCATACCCAAAATGTGGGAAACTGGCAAAGACAGGGGGGAAAGAAAGAAGGAAGAGACAAAAACAAGAACAAAACAAAACTAAAAACAATGTTCACACTCAAGAAAAACCAGAAACAACGGGGGAAAAGACAGGGAAAAGAAAAAAAAAAAATCAAAGAAATTTCTCTGATTTCAAGCCTGTGGTTATCTTCTGGGTTCTATAGTTTTGTGGTAGTGTCTAATTCAGGGTGTGACTCTGCTGTAGATGGTAGACAGAGGAGGCAGTCAGAGCCCAGATCTGTACTGGACAATCTCAACAAGCCTGCAGCAGGTTTAGGGTGGGGTGCTGCACAATCCCAGCCACCCTGCAGTAGTATTACAGCAGGGTGCCAGTTCTGGTACTTTCAAATCCACAAAATTTTAATCTGATCCTGGCCTGTGGTCATGAGTTTAGAGCCTGAGTCAGTCGCCCTACAGCACTCTGGGGTCTCTTCCTGGCCTGACCATGCCTCCCTAACCGTGGATGTCTCCCACAGTTGTCCCTCACCCATTCACTGTGGGATTTTAACACTGGGAGCCCTGAGATGAAGCCAACCCATGGCTGCTCCAAGTCCCAGGTTCACTTGGCCCCTTCCTAAAATGCTGTCTGACCAAGTACCCTCTCCAGGGGACATGGCAGTCGCTTGGACTGGAGTCACTTACCAGCCGTTGTAGTGCACAGCATCCACTGCTCCATTCCACTGGAGGCCTCTGGAGTCACCTGCCCTCACTGTGTCTCTATAGATTCAATCCTCCTCTCTTATACCACAAGCCAGAAACTGGGAGAAAATGCAGATTGCCTCCTCCTTTTTCTGCGATCTGTCTTTTCACTTTCTCTGTGGGCTCCAGTTTTCCCTTAAGATCTTTGCTGGGTCCCTGGGATCCACCTTCCTCCTTTTCTTCTCCAAATTGGGAATTTCCAGTATCTGGACTCCAAATCTTGGAGAGGTTGATTTGTTGCTGCTTACTGCCGTGCATCTTCCCAGAAGTCTTCTTGCCTTTATTTCACACTTGAAGAAACTGAGGCTCTTACAGCTATAGACATTAGCCCAAGGTCTTGAACATATTCTCCAAAAAACAGTTTGCCTTGTGATTTTTTTTTGTAATATCATTTTAATGAAGCTACAATATACAATATGACCCTGAAGCCAGAAGAGTACAGGTATTAGAAAACTTTGGCTTGTTTTATTCATTGAATTGTCATATGGTCATTTTAAAATAAAAGGTTACTTTCTCATTCAGGATACATTCTTCCACCCTAATATCACAGAACAGCATTTTTAATGAAATTCTAGGAAGGGTGCAAAGTCATTCAGAGTTCTAGAGGAAGGAAGGCTCTTTCCTACTATTTTTTAAGTGTAACTCTCACTGACAAGATCAGGCCAAATAAAGCCTAGCTGGCTGTTGGCCCAGACATTATAATTTTTGCAGTGTGTTCAACCTACACTGCCCTAGGATAGCTATCACTGAAAAACAAAAACAGAAAGACCACAGTTGTATTCTGAGTGTCCTAGTGACTTAGGCGATGTGTATGTTCTGTATCCTTTGCTATGTTGTTCTTTAAACTACTAGAAAGGAAATTTTTACATGGCCTACAATTTTATCAGAAGAGTGAAAAACATAGCTTCAGCTTTTAAAAAATAACCAAGTTATTCACAGCTGCATCACCACCAACTAAAATAAGACCTGGTACATAGTAGTACATAGTTTTTTTTTAATGAATAAATTATTTAACTTTTAAAATCTATGTCATATTTCACCATAAAATTTTTTTGTTTGTCCATTGATAATGTCTGTGTGTACTTGCAGGGTAATCTAGAAAAGGACTGGTTCAACAAGCATAAATCCCAGATTTCTGCAACTTATTATATGATCTTGGGCTTCATTTCTTTGTCTTAAAAAGAGTCTTAACTATCTAATTACAAAATTTTAAGGAAAAATAAAATGATACAGTATGTGAAAAGTGCTGCTCTGTAGCTTCTAAAACAGCATTTTCCAAAATGAAAATGGGATATTAGCTTTTGAGATGTCCCATGACTAGAACTTTGAGATGGCATTTCTATATCATAATCCTTTCTTGAAGATTTTTCACATCCATTAATATAGGCTCAAAATATTCCTGCATGTAGAAACTTACATAAGCCTTCAATTTTGTCATCACAGTGATTTTGAGTTTCGGCATGTTGTCAAGTGACTTAAGTAATTTGTTCCTTTTTTAATTGCAGAGTAGTATTCCATTACATATTTTGTGTGAGCACTCAAATTAGTAGACATGTCAGTTGTTTAAAGTTTTAGCCTACTATGAATAAAGCTGTTATAAACCTATATGTATGTGGATATATGGTTTTGTTCCTCTTGGATAATACATAAGAAAGGAATATTTGGATTATTATATCCTGGTATATTTAACTTTTTAAGAAACTGCCAAACCAACTAGTTTTTCAAAATGGTTGAACTATTTTATACTTCTCTTAACTGTGTATATAAATTCTAGTTGGTTCTGTCCTCAATTTATCTTTGGTATTGCCACTGTCTTCAATTTTAGTCATTTTTTAAGGAAGTTTTATGGGCTCTCATCATGGTTTAAATTTGCTTTAATTCAGTGGCTCATCATGGTGAGCATTTTTTATGTACTTACTTGCTAACGATATAGCTTCCTTTCTGAGGTACCTATTAAAATTTTTTGCTGGTTTATTATTGTGGGATTTTAAAAATTGAGTTGTAAGAGTTCTTTACATGTTTTATATATGAATTTGTTGTCAGATACACATATCGTAAATATTTTATCCCAGTCTATGGCTTACCTTTTGATTTTCTTAAAAGCTTGTTTTGAAGACAGTTATTTTTATGAAGATCAGTTTATCAGTTTTTCTCTTTTACCTAGTACATGGGGGTTTATAGTGCATTTCAGGTTACTATATTTTTTAGGGTAGTGTGAGGGTAATGGTCAATGTTTATTTTTCCATATGGATGTCTAGTTGTAGCAGCATCATTTCTTAAAATATTTTCTTCATTCTGTGCTTCGAAAGTCAAAATCAGTTTGGACTCCCTGAAAGTGCCTATGGAATTTAAGTTGGAATTGCATTAAATCTGTGGATAAATTTGAGAGAAATGGGCTTAATAATATTGAGGGTTCTGATCCATGAACAGAATGTATCTCTCTTTTTTAATTTCTCTCAGGGGCTTTCTGCATTTTTCAGTAAAGAATTCTTTGGTTAATTTTGTTTCCAAGTTGTTTATGTTTTGTGCTTTTTTTTTTAATTTTTTATTTTTACCAAGAACATGTATTAGTACATTGTATACATAATGATTCATAATCAACATGGTTATTTTGTACCTGTACATGATACATCTTGGTTTTCCCCCCTCTTCCCCCACTTCCCCTCCCCTCTCTTCCATTCACCCACCCTTCCCTATTTGCAACAAGTGTAGTTACACTTTACCATTTTTTTTGTTTTTCCACTTTATTCTATTAATGTAGTGGATTACAGTGATCAGATTTTTCATGTTAACTCAACCTTGTATTCCTGAAATAACCCTTACTTGGTTTTGATGTTTTGTCAATTTTATATATTTTTAAATTCTATTTGCTGGTATTTTTAAAAGAATTTTTGTTCTCTAAACATGAGAGTCATTAGTCTGTAATTTTCAGTTTTTCTTGTATCTTTGCCAGGTATTACAGTTAATATGCTGACCTTAAAAACAACTTGAGAAGTAATCCTGTTGCTGTATTCTGAAATAGTTGTATGTATAATTTTGATGTTATTCTTTCTTTGATAGAATCCAGAAGTGAAACCATCTACCTTTGGATATTCTTGGTGGATTTAATTTTTTAATGAATTCAATTTTTAAAAAATAAATGTGCTTTTGGTTTCATTTTGTATCAATTTTGATAACTATATTTTCAAGCAATTTCTGTCAGAGTTGCCAAATTTATTGCCATGAAATTGATCATAATCTCTTATTATCTTCACTATCCACAGGATCTGTAGTGATAACCCCTCTTTCATTCTGATGTTGGTGTTAGTCTCTTTGTCCAGTATAGCTAGAATTTGACCAGTTTTGCTTAATCTTTCTAGAAAATCACCTTTGGCTTTGTTGGTTTGCTCTTGTTTTTCATTTTATTGATTTCTGCTCTCATCTTCATTATTTTTTTCACTGTATCTACTTTTAAACCTCAGGTTACTGGTTTTAGACTTTTCTTCTTTGCTACTATAAGCATTAAAGTTACAAATTTGTTTGTAAACACTGCTTTAATTACATGTCACAGTCTTGATATGTTAAGGTTTCATTACTACTCAGTTTGAAACACTTTCTGATATCCTGTGTGATTTTTTTTTTTCCTTTTACCTCTGCCTTATTGTATGTGCTGCCAAAGTGAGCACTACCTGTGCCTTATTTAGAAGTATGTTGTTGAATTTCTGCAGGTTTGGGATTTTCTAATGTCTGTTACTCATTTTTAGTTTATTCTTGTGCTCAGTACTAGTCGATATGATTTCAATCCTTTTGAATTTTGAGTCTTGTTTTGTGGCTAGCATATGTAAAGCTATCTTGGCAAATATACCAAGTGCACTTGAAAATAATGTGTATTCTGCGGTTATTGGAAGTCGTAGTCTATAAATATCAATCAGGTCAAAGTGGCTGATAGTCTTCTTCAGAGTTTCTATTTTACTGATTTGTGTAATTGCTAAAAGTGTTAAAAAATCTGCTATTATGATGGCAGAATTACATACTTATTTCTTTAATTCTGTCAACTTTTCTTTTATATATATTGAAGCTCCTTTATTAGGAAAATGTATGTCAGGAACTGGAGTTTCTGGGATTTTACACTCTTGGAAAGTTCACAAGAAACCCTAACCCTAACCTGCTGTAGTTTTGTGGAGGCTAGCAAAAAACATGAGACTCCTGGGTCAGAGACAAAGGACACTCATAGTTTATTATTCTCAAAATATCTTTGGAGGTGTTTTTTTTGTTGTTGTTTTTGTTTTTCAGCTGTTTCCCTAAAAACTAATTCTTACAGAACCAAGCACTTGAGGTTTGGAGATTTTGCTGTTTATTTTCTGTATTGTTTTATGTATGGTCCTCCCAGCTGCATTTTCAGGCTCTTTTGCTTCATTTTCTTTTTTTACACAATGCTCCTGCATGAGTTCCTCTCTTCCTTAGTTTCTGTATTTACTTCTGTCATGCCTTTTAAGATATTTTATGTTCAAAAGAACTCATACACAGTGTTCTCTTTTCCATTATTTATAGGTGAGTGAGTGTCTCTTAAATTTCAAGAACTGTCATTTCTGGTTATGCCAGCAACAACCATGATTTTAAAAAATATTTTGTAGGTGAGAGAAATCTACATTTTCAGAGTATTTTAATTTCCATTACTATTCATTTCTTCCTGAAAATTCAGTTTTCCATTCAATGTCATTTCCCCTTCAAATGGAAGATCTTCTTTTAGCACTTTCTGTAAAACAGGACTACTGAAAACAAAATTATTTTGTTTTCTTTTCTTTGAAAATAAACTTATTTTTCCTTACTGAAGGCTATTTTCACCAACAGTGGAATTTTGAGGTGGTATCATTTATTCTTTTAAAACTTTTAAGTTGACATCCTGTTGGTTCCCTTGCTCTCCATTGTTTTGATTTGAAAGTCACAGTGATTCAAATCATTGCTTCTTTTAGGCAGTATAGCAGATTAAAAGATTATCTCTGGATTTCACCAGTTTGACTGTGAGTCTTAAGCATTGCTTTCATCCCCCTGGAGATTCAATGAGATTCTTCATAGTGAAAATTTGTGTTTATCTTCCACTATAAGAAAATTTTTGAGCCTTATTTCTTCAAATATTTTTTCTTTCCTTTCCTTCTGGGACTCTAATTATACTTTGCTAGACTTTTGGTTATTGCTTCATAAGAATGATCTTTTAATGTAAATGTTATCATTTCACCTTCCCACTTAAATCCTTCCAGTAGCTTCTCTTTGTCTTTTGGGGCCTTATGATCTACCTATGACTACCTTTCCAGTCTCACTTCCTGTCTGTCCTCTCTTTATTCACTAAGCTTCTACCACAATGGACATCCCCACCAAATGTCAATTATTCTTGTCCTGGCACTTGTTCTTTTACCTCGACTGCTCCTCTAGCAGATCTTTATGTACCTAACTCTTCTTAACTATCTGCCAGAGGCTTTCTGTCACTACCCGGCTAAAAAACTGCCCCATTCCTTCAGTAGACTCACGCACACACACATGTTTTAAGGTTCCTTTTTAAAAAGTTCTACTGAGTTATAAATCATATCATAAATTTTTGTCAGTTAAAGTATTTTATTCTTTGGCTTTAACCACTTACCAGTCCAATTATTCAAATGTAGGATGACCAAAAATTGCCTCTTTTTTCATTAGTTTTTATAACAGGAAATATAAAAACAATTTTATCAAATTTATTCAGCCATTTTTTGGTGTATGGTATACCTTAAAATATTCAACTTTACAATCTGGACAGTAGTATCTAGTCTCTTTCTGAATTCCTTTTGCATTGTCTTTCTTCAAACAACACACTTTACACTGCTGTGTCAGCCTCTCCTTTTTTTCTCTGGGTGGTGCAATTTCAGTAAAATGTCTACCCACTAAATGAAATGGTGGAGACATCAATGATTGATATCCTGTTTAGCATTTCAATACCCCATATTTTTCAATTATTTGGTCTGTTAAATCTAATCCAAATTGTAAATGATTCTCTCAACCCCTTTCTTTTGGATAATAACAAACAAGTTCTATATTGTTTGGTCTAGAAGATGCATTAAATATTTTATAATAATATTTTTCATCACTTTTTGATTATAGGATAGCTTGTTAGATGTTGGCCAACTCTCTTAATATCACCCATAGAATTATTATAATCAACTGACCACTATTAGATTTTTTTAGTCTCATTCTCCTTTCAAGTTCTATTGTTTCTGTATTATGAATAGTTTACAATAAGGAAATACCTTCTTTCCATTTCATAACACAGACTTTTCTGATAATGCTAACATTTCTCCCTTTTTCAGGATTTTTCTTTTGCAGATCTTTTGGTGCTTCCTTTCTTTAAGTCTGTGTCCCAAGCATGTCCATTTTGTATTGTAAAAGAATTATCACCGAGTTCTGGAGAAGTATAAAAATTATATCTAACATACTGATGATAAGAGTTTTTATAGATTGTAGCACAAAATTATAGGTTTTTTTCAGAAACTATACACAAATTAGTAAAAGGAAATAACTAGAACTTATTATTAGACTTCCCTAGAAACAAACATCAAAGGCAAATATAACAGTCTTAATAAAAAGTACCCAAAAAATAGTCCATTATAAAATAGATGTACAAGTGTATCCTATGCAAACAAGAATCGACTGGTAGAAATGACATCTGCCTGAGCAAGGCTCAGGATAGTCAGTATGTAAACAAACGCTGCCTGAGTGATACTTGGGGTAAACTGTTAAGTGGTTAATGTATTCACACATATGTGTAACTATCACCACAGCTAGATTTTCAGTTTTACATTTATTTGTTGTATTTGTCCTTTTTTCTAATACCAAAAATGTCTAGTAAGTAATACATGCTCAATAAGTTTTTCTGATTAAGTTTATTCATTCCAGTAAAATTAGGGATGTAAGATCAATTGACTATAGTCAACTCTAGCTACATTGTTTATTTTAAGAGTTACTGAAGTAAGTTACAAAAAATTCTTTTTGATACAATGAATGAAAATCATTCATATTTCCCTAAAAGAGACTTTTTACTCCTTTGACAGTTGGTGAGGAGGAAAGCCTCCCAGAAAGGCTACTTTTCTGTTTTTAAAAATAAACATAGATTGTATCTTTGAAAGAGATAATACAATCTCTAGTATTTATTTTATTAACTGAATAATAGCAGGTTATCTATAAGACACTGATATCTTTCCCTGGGTGCCTTTAATATGGAATGTCATTTCTAAGCCTAGCTAATCCTTGTTGCTTCTTCCTCTATAGGCTTTGATGCGGCCTGGAAGGATAGATAGAATCATCTATGTACCTCTACCAGATGCAGCAACAAGAAGGGAAATATTTAACCTGCAGTTTCACTCTATGCCGATCAGTAATGAGGTGAACCTAGACGAACTCATCCTCCAAACCCACACATATTCAGGAGCCGAGGTGAGATGACTGCCTATTGGCTGGGGGTGCAGCTCAATGGTAGAGCATGCTTAGCATGTGCAAGCCCCTGAGTTTAATCCTCAGCACTAGGGGAGAAAAGCTGGTGGGAAGGAAGCAATGACTTGGGTCATTAAGCAAAAGAAACTCATTGCAAAAAAAATGTTTCAAATGACTGTGTAGAAATCTTAATACAGAAAAGTAGTAAGTTAAATTATACCGTACTTGGCCTCTGTGGTATCTCACTTGTTTTTTCACCTGGCTCCTATTGTGTCTCAAAACATAATCTTCAGAGAAGTAGCTTGATATAGTGGGAAGAACACGCTTCTGTTGGGCTTTTTGATAATAATAATTTCCAACCAGTCACATACTTCACTGAACTGCTTTTTACATACCAAAGGAGAACAATAATACAACCTTCCCTGCTATTTTCTCATAGAGGTCATAGAAATGAAATTATGATATCATACATGTAAAGGCCTTGGCAAAGAAATTATGCTATTACCATCTTTTATCATCTTGGAAAATTATCTCCATCTACTTATATATCACAGATTCCCTCAATTAAAAAAAAAAAGTAAAGGCACCACCTGCCCTGAACTATGAAGATAGACATTCAGGAAGAATTATAAGACCTCTGTGGCAGATGAACATTTTTTTCTGTCCTCACCAACTCTGTACTTAGGCTATTTTTGCTTACAAAATAAAATCCCATCTTGTTGATAGCATCAATGTGAATTTACATTGGAAAACTAATATTTTTAAGTAAGAAATTATAGGTCCTGTTTATTCTGAATTATCTGAGAGGCTAGGAACTCCATATTCTATTGCTTACTATTGTCATTTGTCTTCTGTAAAAATCAAAAGGATTAATATATTAGTGGTACTTGGAGAATCCTGTGGGTAAATTTACAGGTAGAATAGACTTTAGTATATCATGCAGTCACAGTTAATAACAACACCCAAAGTAAATCTCACATCTGTTCATTGTTTTGTCCTAAGAACTATGGATATTTTATTTTATTTTTCGGAATTCCACCTGGGAGGGAGGAAGCCATTTAGAAAGTACTTTGAGAAGCAATTGGAGCACATTCATCTTTAAGTTCTGGCTGAAACAGTAATCTTCATGAGCAGTAATCTTTGACATAACCATCCGTTAAAATGAATATACAGTATAGTTACTATTAATTAACTACTCCAGCGCTTCTAAAATTAAGTTTTTGATATGAGTCTAAGAGCTAGCCTTGTGATATAATGTGGCAGTTTATAGGAAACAGCAAAGAGAAGAAACTAAATCTTTCACTTGAGTAAAGTAGAACAGTTAGCAAGGTGTAAATGTGTCTTTCTCACTTTGAACTAACTCATAACACTAACGCTGAAGTACAAAGTCTCACTAAAAAGAAAAAATTCATTTGGTGCAACAGTTAGTACCACCTTGCTAGTTCTTAGGTAGTACGTGTATTATTCAGTCTAAAATGTAATTACATTTATGATTAATTTTTATATCAGATCTCCTAAAAATAGTCACAGGAAAAGTAGCAGAAAATTCTGTGCTTCACGATGCTCAGGCCAGAGAGGGGATTGTACTGTGATGCCATTTACCATCAGTATATTATTATAATTTCATAGAAATTTTATCTGAGAGATATGTCTTAGTAGTTCTGTAGGTTTTGGTTTGGAAGAGACAGGTTTATTTCACATCAGATTTTTTTCTTTTTGAGGAAAGAGGGTCTAAAGTTTTAGGCAATTCACAAATGAATTTTTTTTAAGTTTTAAAATGATAAATAGGAAATTTATGACAGAAGCTTTAAATAGAAAATTAAAGTCTCATTATTTTGTTTCTTCTGTCTTTTCAGAAAATGGTATACAATGTTTAAAAGTCAAAATTAGGTTTTGATTTTTTTTTTTTCTTAATAGTAAAATGAATTCAGTGCTCTTAACTCCTACAGACTCAGTACTTTGTTAACTGATTTATTTCCCCTCCAGGCTAAGGCCATATCCTCCAGCATGAGGTAGGATAGAAGAAATAAAGATAGGGAGAAAGAAGACAAGGAAAGCCATAGCTTTTAAATTGTACTTTAAGAAAACCGCAGCTTTAGGACACAAATCAAAGTTAACCCAAGGTTACAAATACAGCTTCTAGGAAACTCACTCCAAACATTCCAGAGTCTTAAAGGTACAATAAATTTGTAAGTTGGGCCCATGCTTTTTACCTGTAAATTGAGCCTGTGCTTTTTTTGGATTCACAAATTCCATAAACTTCTGCCTTCAGGAAAATAGCATGCATGGCTTCTCTTGTAGGAGAAACTCAAATTATAAGTAAAAAGCAAAATAAAAGATAATACGAAGTAGGGAGATAGACTTCTCAAATGGGAAGGGGAATCAAGAGGCTCACAAGATGAAAAGGGGAATTAAGATATGTTATGTACATGTACCAGCTGTACACAAAGGAACGTAAACATTATGTACTGCAAACATGTAGTAATAAAAAAAAAAATACTTAGCAGGACATGGTAGTCCATCCCTGTAATCCCAGCACTCTGGGAGGCTGAGGCAAGAGGATCACAAGTTCAAGCCCAGCCTGGGCAGTTTAAGAGTTCAGTGAGACCTGTTCTCAAAATACAAAATAAAAAAGGCTGAGGATGTAACTCAAAGTTTGGGTGGGGTGGGCACTGTGTACCATGTCTCTAAACTCTAAGCATGTGCAAATGGTTGGCATTCTAATCTAAGCACTAACAATACATGTCCTATGTCATGCCTCTTGAGGACACCCCCAAGAACACACAGATACTCCTGGCCCAAAACTATAATGCACCTCTCTCTTGAGCTCTTGCACTGTGTTCTTTGAATGTGTACTTCTTTAATTCTGCCTAATAAATCTCTCTTCCTGTCACTGACATATCCTGAAAAGGTTTTCTGTGACAAATCAAGAGCCTACTCCATGGGTGAGGCAAGGCCTCCATTTCTTTTTTGGGGAGACCTCTTGAGCCTTATCCAATGATAAGCACAGAACACATTTAACAAACACTTGCTAAACTTGGAAGAAAAAAAGGAAAAAATATATTAAGCTTATATTTAGAAAATAGACTTCCGTTGTCTTTTAAGAGGAGCTATTAAAGTAATTGTCAATTAATTGCCTTCACGGGACAGTAGTATATCATGTTCAAAGTTTATGTAAAGTTAATTTTACTTAACTGTATACTACTGGCTATATGCACAAGAAATTGTGAGGTGAGCCGGGGTGAAGAAATTTCTAGCACTCACATTGTTTTCAAGAGGCCAAATGTTTAAGTATCATAAGCATTCCTTTAAAGGATGGTGGAGATGATTCTGGTACCTTTGATGACTGGGGTTGAGGGAAGGTTACTTTAAAAACATTTTCATTTAAAAAAAAAAGTTTAAGGAATTTTTTTATTTGACCTGGCAATTCATTTTCCATAAAAGCCCACCGAGGCTCTGTATTTGAGGTAGATCCTTATTTGCTGTCTGAGCCACTCCATTTTCCTCCCTGTACAAAGAAATGAAGCATTTTTTTAAAACCCCTGGAGGGTCCAGAGAGGAAGTTTGTCACCAGCTGGAGGGGGAACATAGGGAGCAGCTTCCAAGAGAGGCTGAAGCAGGCAGTATCCTTCAACCAGCTCTGCCCCCCACCATTCATTCCCCTGCGGCTGTGGCCCTCATTGTCTCTGGCTTGTTGGCTGTAGCTCTCAGTGGAAAAACATGTTGCCATTTAAAAGCAGGTGGGAATTCAGCTCAAGAGGAAATAAGTCTTTTTTGGCCATAACTATTGTTTTCTTTTGCTTTGATTTTTGTTTTTTAAGTTATTTGTAGCAGATTCCATTTTATTCATTTGTCTTTTATCAAATTTTGCTGGTTACTTTTGGAAAATATTTATCTCTGACAGGAAATCAACCGTCACAAATATGTGTATATCTGGTCTCATTATTGTGTGCCCTAAGCTTGGGAACAGTGATGATGAGCAAGATAGGTATTTTTCTCTGTGTACAGGAATTTGCTGATACAGGCCAGAGACTAATACATGTAAAATGTGGGTTGAATTTTTATTTGCATTTGCATTTTATCTTCTCTTTAGTGATTATCTCATTAAGTGATATTAATTGACTTGGTCCTCAACTTAGGCTGGTTTGAAGATTTTTCAACTTTATAATGGTACAAAATTATAAACAGTCAGTAGGAACTATACTTTGAATTTTGATCTTTACCCAGGTTAGGAATTAGTAGAGATACTCAGTCTTGAAGGCTAATCGTATTTTTTGTTTTGTTTTGTTTTTGGTGCTGGGGATTGAACTCAGGGCCTTGTGCTTTCGAGGCAAGTGCTCTAACCACTGAGCTAAATCCCCTGCCCCGTGATACTCTATCTTAAGATGCTAGCCTCTCAGTCATTCTGCAGTCGGGAGAGTAAACAGCTGATACTCTGTGGTGTAGTGTTGCTAAGCTATTTTATATGCAGTAGAGTAGGTGTATGAAATTCATTTTCGGCTTAAGATCTTTTCAATTTATGATGAGCATATCATACCTTAGTGTTTGACTGCTTTTAAACATCAAATTTGGTACTCAGTGCATATGGACACAAAAAATTTTATCCCAGTACCTATCTTTTGATACTCGATGCACAAGCTAGAACTTGTCAGTGTTTCTTGCCTCTAGAGTCACTGCCTTTTCCACCCAAAACCATTTGTTTGGTACTTGGCGTTTTTGTTCTTTGTCACAGCTCCTAGAACCCATTAACCAAGATGTATCATGTACAGGTACAAAATAACCATCTTGATTATGATCATTATGTATACGGTGTACCAATACATGTTCTTGGTAAAAATAAAAAATTAAAAAAAAAATCACTACTTTATGTTACTTAAGCCCATTATGACCACCTCATCTAGAAGTGACCTTTCCTTTTGAACTCCTTTACACTTATTTATGTTCTACTTATTTAGCTTGTAGAATATTATTCCTTTTAATTATTTTAATGTGAGCAGATGTTTCATCCCCACAAAGATTCTCTAGGGCCAAGACTAAGCCTTGTACTTCTTGAAGTCCAGCAGAGCAACTGACACCTCACACTTACTAAACATTCATGTTGGATAAATAATAGATTTACATGTTGGTTCTAAGTAATTTTGCCAACCAAAAATGTTGGCCTTAATATTGATTTAAATGGCACTTTCTAATTTTAATTGTCTTTTTATGTGCATTATTATATTTGAGTACTCTAACTGTAGGAGCAGTGATACAACAAAAAAACTAGAGCTAAGCAAAAGCAATTGACTTGGCTGAGGTCCCACAGCAGGTGACAAACTCAGCAACAAAACCCAGATCTGTCGTTTCTTCGTGATTCTTTATGATGTCTTTTGCCTTTGAGTCAATAGAATAGTCTTTGAAACTATTGTAGTTCCCTTTTGACCTGTCTGAACCCTGTGGTTAGTGACTTAGCAAACTAACAGCATATCTGGGCAGTAATTGCCATTGTCCAACTGTCTTTTCATTCAAATGTATATCAACTATTTTCAGTTAGGAATTTTTAAAAATTAATTTCACAGATATTGTTAATAAGACTTACAGTTTAGAGGAAAAGACATATATACTACTACATTTGTGTAACTGTTAGGTGGCATGACCTAGAGACGTACAGAATACTATAGGAGAAAGAAGGAATAACTGATGCTAGCTGGATTAAAGGATATAATCCTTTAGGTGTTTAGGATTTCCCCAAATAGAGTAATTCTGGCAGATAGAAAGAGATGCATGAAAGAACATGATGTGATCTAAGTTATTTAGGTTGAATATAACTGGAAGAAAATCTCTTTCTGTGGAAGAAATAGGGGATAAGGCAGAAAAAGCATGGCAGCCTTACATGTAAAGGAACCTGGATATTATCAAACTTGCTTTTCTCCTTTAAACAATGAAGAACCAGTGAAAAATGTAATAAGTTGGGTGGTCAGATTTGTGTTCCTATAAGATTGGTGGCATATGTGTCCAAAGAGACAACTAGCTAGCCAGCTAACTTTTTAATTTTTTTATTTTTTATTTTTTGAGGCAGCTCTTGGTTTGTAGTTCAGGCTGGCCTTGAACTCACAGAGATCCTCCTGCCTTGGCCTCTTGAGTGCTAGGATTACAGATGTGCACCACCACACCAAGCTCCAAGCACTTTAGGTGAATAAAAAAAGGATGCTCCTTAGTGATAGATGTCTCCTAGAGCAAAAGGTTTGTCAAGTGGAGCACAAGCTGTATTTCAGTCCTTACTCAACCTTAGCCAGACACTTTTGTATGAACACAACCTTCACGTCTGTGTAAGACTGTCATATTTGTCTTAGCCCCCTTTGTATTGCTCACATTACCTAACATGAGATAATACATGTTCACTTAAATTTCTAAGATTTTTTTCTGAGCCCTTGGACAAAAATAGTGAATATTAAAGAAGTCTTCTGTGCAATATTTGTACCTTAATTCTGCCATTCAGTATACCACTTATATAAATTGCCAAATTTTTAAAAATCAGGTGGATTATATGTGTATATAATGTAACATATAACTGAAGATAAACTCTTAGGTCAGTGGAGTGGTAGACGTATGGCACATGTGTTGCTTTTCTTTTAAGACAAATATTAACGTCTTTCACAATGAAATGTGAAAGTTGATAATGTGTGAGTTGTTTTTGCTAAACTAAAACCTCAGTATTCAAGCTTCATGCAGTGCTGGCACTCTGCACTAGCTCAGTGGGTTTTGGGTTGCAGTTCGGCACTCATCTCTGAGAGGCTGCCATCGCTGTCCTGGGCTAAAGCCCTGTCGTGCGGCTCTGCTCAGTGGCTAAGATATGACTGCCCGTTATAAAATGAAGTGTGAAAGGGTCCTTCAGGGGAAAAATCAGCAATACTTAAAGCAGATGTTGAGACTAACTTTTCAGCCAGTCCTACAATGCTCCCCTTAACCTCTTCTCAGGCATTTTGTGATCTACATGCCAAGTAAAGAGACTTCATAAAAGCCAAGACCTGTCTTGGCTATTTACTACATTGTGAGGTTGGCCAAATCATTTATCATTTCTCAGCTTTTAATCAGGGAGTAGGAATATGGTTTCCTCGGTCTTTTCTAGTGTTAAAAAACTTGTGTGATTATATACTTGTCATATTAAAAATCACCTAGGAGTTGGACCCCTGGGGATATTTAACATGGTTATCTTAAAATGCATCTAGGAACCTGGCATATCTTGAGGTCTTGTTCTAAACATTTGCCTGCATGGTCAGCCAATCCTCATCATGGAACCAGAAGAATGGGAATCTTATGACTGACAATTCATAGAACTCAGATTTTAATAAAACTCTGTATAGCAAACTTTAACAATTTTACACTGAATAGAAATGAAAGTTTTGCCTGCTTAGAGATTCCAAAGAATAGTGTTCCCTCTCTTGCCCTTAGACCCTTTGGTTGTTCTGCTTTTCAGCTTCTTAAGAACAGCTGCTAGTCAATATCTGTAGTTTTGGACTCATTTGGATAAAATGCCTTAAAGTGGAAATATGCACCAGCAGACTTTTTTTCCTTAAATTTGTTATTAGGAATGTAAGTGAAAGTTACAGTGTTGTACATTATAACTTACAGTTTTTGGAAATGTACATCCAGTGAACAGAGCTCTGTATTTCCAAACTTCGACTTCCACTTAAATTGGCAACAAAAGTACCATAACTCAACTCACTTGAAGGCTATTTT
>PVJO010022646.1:0-27640 GCA_004026905.1 Hystrix cristata | reverse complement strand
CAAACAGCAGCAGCTCTGGGAATTTTTCTTTCTTCCTATGACTTTTGTATCCCCTAATACCTGCACTCTCCAACTGTAAGAAGGGGGTCAGGGAAGCAATATCTTCTGTTCCGAGGTTCTAATCCCATTATTAATTACTAGCTCATTACAGTTCAGAGCATTTGTACTGGAATGTGTGCCGGACAAATTGAAAATACTGCGGTTTTTTTGATGGTGCCTATTTAGAATTGGAAATTGAACAGCTGTTGCATTACATACTTTTGCTTTTTTATTGAAATTTTAAAATCAGACTTGTCTTGATTTTTCTGTTCCACTGAATTGCTATGTTATAGGATGTTCTGAGGGGGTGGGGGCAGGGACTCTTTCATAATAAGCACTTGTTTTATTTTGTGTGTGTGGAGTATAAAAACTACATCCTTATTGTAAAAAAATAATAATAAAATGAAAGAAACAATCACCACCACCATCAAACTGTAACTTGTCTAGTACATTGTCAGTAGAGCTACTTGCTGTGGGTATCTCCTGTATCCCTTAGGCGGTTACCAGTGCCTTACTGTGCGAGGCACCAAAGGGAGTTAATAGACTTGGAGAGCCTGGATGAACTGTTGCTGCACCTGGGCCTCTCGCTGACCATTGTCCAGCTGCTTCCAGGCTGTCTGTGACAACCGCTGTAGAGAAGGAATGGACCTGCGGGAGCATTTGGGAGTTTCTTGCTTTTTTTGTTTTCTTATTCGTTAAACCTGAATAAAAACAGTATGTACCCAACATAATGAAACCATAAGTTTCTGCATTAAAGCTTTATAGTGACATAAATAGTAGTTGGCAGAAATTCCAGAAATTCAGAGGAACCAGAAGTACAAAATTAGCATCTGTGGGTATAATTAAGATCACTGTAGAAACATTTCTTTGAGCTTGATAAATACAATGTGACGGAAGAATTTAGGCCTCTGTGGACGTGAGAGAACAGAAGGCCAGTGCCCTTCTAGGTGAATCGGACTGTTTACATCCGAAGGGACATTGGTGTTCCTGGTTTACCGAGTGCTACGTCATTACCAGGATCACTGTCCTATTCAGCAGCACGTTTGGTTTATGGAGTTTGAGCTGAGAGACCTAGCTGCTTCAGTGGCCTATTTTTCCTGTCTGTTTTTGGATGCTGAGAAAATGTTTCCTATCTGTTTTGTTCCTGGTGGTCTAGGCTGCTGTCCCAAATCCTTACAGGCATGTTGGCTTTAGTACCCTGGGTGGAGTAAGATCAAAAGGTTTAGCTAGACAGTGGGCAAGAGAAGCACATCTGGGACCTGACTCACTATAGTTTGTGATGCATCTGGAGCTAGATACTGAGCAGCCCTCATGCACACCACCGCCCTTGTGGGTTCTTGACACAAACGATCCCGTTTTTAGAGGTCCTTTTACCTGGGCGTGGGGTGGTGCACCCTGCAATCCCAGCATTCTGGGAGGCTGAAGCAGGAGGATTGCAAGTTTGATCCCAATCTGGGCAATTTAGTGAGACCCTGTTTTAAAATTTTAAAAAAGGCAAACCCTTTTTACAACAACTCTTTTGCTGGAGTACTTCTAGTATTTAGGTTTTGGGATACGCAGTCTACATTTTCATCTATGAGATGGGACAGCTACTCTGATTTAGAAGACTCCTAAGATCTAGTGTCTTTCTCATATACAGTGTTGTGTACTGCTGCAGTAGCTGGTGACTGCAGTAGTAAAGATAACTCTTTGACCCTATAGGGTAATAACAAGCTATTTCCACCTTCAGCAGAGCCCCCTTCATTTCCCAAAGCTTTGCTGTCTGGCAGACCGCATACGTGGTTGCTGGAAGTGAACCCAGGCCGCACCCCGCCACGTCTCCACCCTTTCTTATTCTGAGACACGGTGTCCAAGATGTGGCCCAGGTTGGCTTCAAACATGGCAGGCCTTCTGCTTTGGCTTCCTGAGGAGCAGGGATTGAAGATACGTACTGCCACTCCAGTTAGTAGACTTGTCTTTTAAAGATTTCCTTGGCTCTTATTATTAAGCCTAAAATGAAGGTTAATAGGTAAATGTTTATTTGTCCTGAGGATTGAGCCCAGGGGCTTTGTGGTGAGCTCTGTCACCAGCCCTGCCCCTTTTATTTTTTGAGACAGGGTCTTGTTAAGTCACTAAGTTGCCCAGGCTGGGCTTGTCCTTGCAGTCTTCCTGTCTCGGCCTCCCAGAGTGCTGGGATTGCAGGTGTTTGCTTCCATGCCCCGCTTCAAGCGCTTTTGTTCCTCAGAGTTCCGTTTTGAACCTGTTTGGTTTTGTGTTTTCGGTAGCACCAGGACTGAACCCAGAGTCTCTGAACTGAGCTACATCTCCAGTTCTTTTCTGAGACAGTCTCACTAAATTGCCAAGTGCTCCAGGTCAGACACAGATTTGCTATCCTCCTGCCTCAGCCTCGCAGAGTGCTGGGATTACAGGTGTGCACCACCATGCCCTGTGGTTTATAGGTTTCTAAACTAAAAAATCGAAGAAAGTATTACAGTTTTAAAACATACCTCCAGTGCATTCAGCCTCCAGGGCCAAGCCGGCAGTAAACGCTGAAGTGTGTCCCTTAGGTGGTCCTTGGCCGCGGCCCTGAGCTGCCGTGCGCTCCCACTCGGGATGGTGAGCCTTGGTGGGCCGTGGCCTGCAGTGCTGCCTTCAGCATCCCGAAAGGCATCTTTTGAGCTGCACATGTGCGTGTGCCTGTGAAAAGCAAAGCAGTTTACATGATGTTATTGTACTTTGGCTTTTGATAGTATTTCCTGGGATTTTAGGTAATAGAAAGTGGCTCCCTTTCGTTGTGTTTCTTTATTTGCTGGTTCTTACTTGAAAAAAAGTAGTCCCTGCCGTGAGAATTAGGAAAAGTTAGAGAGGGGCCCACGCAAACAGGTTTTTTGTTTCTGGCACAGGCCAGCGAGGACCAGGCAGGAGAGTGCTGGGGCCACAGGTGGTCAGGACCGTGGGGCTCTGGGCTCCACAGATGTTTCTGAGCTGGGGGCCACCGGTGCATTCTCCAGGTTGCGCAGAAACGTCAGGGGTTGGAGGTTCCGGGGCTCTGCCTCAGCGCGTGGTCATCAGCAAGCTGGGATTTAGCTAACAGCAAGGCTCGGAGCCTTGCAGGTGGGGCTGGGCAGGGAAGCCAGGCTGCCCTAGCTCTTGGGCTCCCCTCTCCAGCTCTGCTGGGCCGAGAGTCGCTCGACTTGTCCCTGTGCGCTTCTTCCAGCTTCCTTCCTGAACTTGGTGTTGACGAGACTCACCTGTGTTGCGTCAGTACCATATTCTTTGCTTTCTTGTGTCCGAGTAGAATCCACTGTGAGGAGGTGCTGCTGTTTATCCACGCACCGTTTTTGCACAGGTTTACTTGCTTCTCGTATGTTTTCCTTGGCAAGGTATCTCTTCGGAACTCTTCCAGGGTCTGCACTCTACCCTGTGAACTGTTTGTCTTCCAGTCTCATCTGTGGAGTAGAGAGCGAGATTCCTGCAGCTCAGTCTACCTTTCCCTACTGTGCTTTACAAGAAGCCCAGCCCTCCTCACTCTGTAATCAGGTTTTAGTGCACTGTGGAAGTTTCTACTTTCATAACGATGTGACCTCACTCTGGCCTCAGCTCAGCAGCCAGAAGTGGGCACCTGAGCCTGCTTACGGCAGCCACAGCCCTGCCTGTGACTAGCAGTTTCCAGGGGAGATTGCCTGCTCCCTTGAATCGAGGACGAGTAAGTGAGCTGAGAGCTCTCGGTGGCCTTTATCTGAGGGGCAGATAAAGGCACCACCACGGGGAAGAACAACGGGCATCTGAAGAGAGGCAGTCATGAATCATTTCCCCTTTCTGCTTAGGCTCCTTAGACTTGACTTTCTTCCTTCCTTAGAAGCCCAGAACACCAGCTTACTAGGTCATTGCGGGTTGGAGCACAGCAAAGTTCCCGAAGTGGTAGCTGCTGCATTACCAGGCGGAAAATCCTCACAGCTGGAACTGCCATGCACTGCTGCCTGGTGCCCTGCTCACCCTGGGGTGGCCTGGAGTCCTCAGTCCAAGCCTCGTGTGCCTGAGCAGGGAAGCACCTCACCCACCGCTGGGCGCAGCTGTGCTGGACGGGGCCAAGGACACCTGTAGGGCCTTGGGAAGTGACAGGGACATCTGTGAGGACGAGGCCACTGTGCAGAATTGACTGTCCATCCAGCCTAAGGGCAGCAGTCATGTTTGCTGAGCCCACTTACATGACCTAACTTTTTTATTTTTTTTAATTGGGGAGACAGGGTCTCACTAGGTAGCCCAGGCTGACCTCGAACTCACAGTGATCCTCCTGCCTCAGCCTCCTGAGTGCTGGGATTACCCACCGCCCCACACTGAGCTCCTGTTTCTGAATAAAGTCACCTTATAAGTATTGCTCAGTTATGACTCCAGCATTTTGGGAGGGAGCCCAGTCCAAACCCCGAGAGCAGGCTGCCACAGTGGTGCCGCCTTTCTGTGTAGGACCCTCATCCAAACTGCCAGCTGTGCACGTCATTCCTGAGAACAGGGACAGCTCTGGACCTTTCTGTTGACAGGGGCTGTCCCTCGGCTGCCGCTCTGAACTGGTGCTGCTTGCTCGGACAGGCTGAAGTGCACAGTAGAAGACTCCTGGCTTAGAATTAGAAATGCCAGGCGCCCTCAGCCTTTGCTGCTGTCCCTCCCCAGATTACTCACAAGCGGCCAGGCCTGAGGGAGCAGAAGCTCAGACTAGCACAGATGAAACCAGTGTGAGGAAATGACGCGAACAACAGATGGAGGTGGGCAGATGGCAGGGGTCTTAGAGGAAGCCGGGGTCACACCCCAGGGAGAAGCAGCAGTCACACAGACGGGCCTTGTGTGTAGCGTCCTCTGCGGGTGACCTTGGGGGGTGGCGGCAGACAGCAGTGGGCAGCATGAGCCTGCATGGACCCGGGTGATAGTGGACAAGGGAAGGCCGAGTCTGCACTCCCACAGCTCTCTGTGCCTGACGGGACCGCTGCGTGCGACACGGCCCAGGCCCTCCCTATTTGGAGGGTGGGTGCTGGGGACTGAGCCCAGGGCCTTGTGCATGCTACGCAGGCGCTCTCCGCAGAGCTGTCCCGGCCCCCGCCCCTCTGAGACAGGGTCTCAGGGCACTGGCCTTGCGAAGCCCCTGCCTCAGCTCTCAAGCAGGTGGGATTACAGATGTGCACCGCTGTGCCCAGTCCCAAGGCCCTTCCAAGCACTGACTCCTCACACATAGGAGGTCTAGACCTGCGTCATGAGAAGCTGAGCAGTAATCAGAAAGGAGCCAGGCAGGCCCTAGGCAGAGACTGCAACTGCAAAGGAGAAAAGGAACAGAAAAGGCTAGTGCAAATAAATGCTGCTTAGTAAGAGACAGAAACTTTTACCAAACATGACCAAGAGGTCTTAGCACGTACTGAAACCATCGACAGTGACCACAAAGAACGTAAGAAGCAACCTCACTAAGCAGGAAAATGCAAATCACAGTGCAGTCACCACACCCACCAGAACAGGTGAAATGAAAAGACAGTACCAAGAGTTGGCAAGGATGTGGGGCAGCAAGAACACTCACATGCTGCTCATAGGAGTGAAGTCTAGTAGTACCACCACATTGGAAAATGGTTTGTGTGTTTTTGTGGGGGGTTTGAGACAGGGTCTTACTATGTAGTACAGGCTGGCCTCAAACTCTCTATGTAGCCCAGGCTGGCTTCCAATTCACAGCAGTCCTGCCTCAGCCTCCCGAGTACTGGGATAACAGCTGTGTGCCACCATGTCCGGCTGGAAAATGGTTTAGCACTCATAAAACCTAATTGAGCTGGACGTGGTGGCAAACATGTGTCATCCCAGCACTTGGGAGATTGAGGCAGGAGGATCGCTTCAAGTTGAAGGCCAATTTGGACTGTGTAGTAAATTACTAAATTGAAGGCCAGCCTGAACTACTTAGTGAGACCCTGTCTTAAAAAGAATCAAAAGACTGAGTTCGATGCCAGCCTGGGCTCTATAGTGAGTTCGAGGATAGTCTAAAATGCATGTATAGCGAGAGTGAGACTTTGTCTCAAAAAACCAAAACAAGCAAAAAAAGCCAATCATAGTAGCACATGTGTGTAATCCAAGCACTTGGGAGGCTGAGGCAGAAGGATCACTGAGTTCAAGGCCAGCCTGAATTACACAGCGAGACCGTGTCTCAAAAAACGAAAAGAAAACTACCACAACAAAATTCAACCTCATCCACATATCTGACCAATTGCCCCGTGAATACAACCAACAGAAACACACAGGTATGTTCATTGCGGTGCAGTTCATCATAGCCTAACTAGAAACGACTCTCAGGCCCACCAGGGATGTAACGGGTGAGTAAATCACGATGTATTCATATCCTGAAATACAGTTTACTGCAAAACAAAGTGGACCTCCGCCACAGGAAAGAATCCTGGAAACAGGTTGTGCAGCAGCCGCCGGGCAGAAAGGAATTCACACCGTGTCTGGGATGCCGTTCGTGTTTACGAACGGTCTGGTCTGGAGGAAGCTGTGGTGCGTGTTCAGAGCCAGTCAGTATTTGGCGGGCAGTGGTGACAGAGCCAGCACAAGGGGGCATTTCGGAAGCTGGTTACATGGATGAAAATTCATTGAGCTGTGCATGTGTGACTTGTAACTGTTCTGCATGTATGTTACAGATATCAGTAAATGGTTAACTTTAAAAAAGTCCCAGTCTGGGCATGGTGGGGTATGTCCGTGATCCCAGCACTTTGGGAGGCTGAGGCACTTCTTCGCATCACGTGGCATTTAATGCTTCTTTCTTTGGAATCTGTGGCGATATGAACTCTCTTGCCACCACTTTTGGGGCGACCCCAGCTGGAGACTCATTTGGACAGAGCAATTGGCAGAGTCAACAGGATTCCAAAAAAATAGACTGGTATTTGGTGTGGTGGATGTTGCCTGTAGTTCCAGCATGTAAGGAGGCTGAGGCAGGAAGACCGTTTCTCCCTGGACAATTTAAGAGCTGGGATGTAGTTCAGGGGTAGCGCACCCTGGGTTTGATTCCTAGTACTACCCCTCCCCCAAAAAAGGCTGGAAGTAAAAGGAACCAGCCAGGGAGATGCTGTGTAGGGTACTTGATGTCTGCAGGCTGCCCCTGAGTACTGGGTATGGAGTCAGCAGCACAGCCAGCTGATGGGGTTGGAAATCATGGAAGGCTGCCACTGAGGCCAGGAGCAGGAGCCAGACCAGGGGTTGCAGCCGGAAGAGGCGAGCTTCCTGCTGCTCTGCCCAATGAGACAGTAAGGCTGGCCAGCCCCATGGGCATGAGCCGTGCTGCGCCTTGTGACAAGGAAGCCCTAGGAGAGCTGGGCCTGGCGGTGTACACCATAGTCCCAGCACTCGGGAGGTTGAGGCAGGAGGATCGCTGTGTGAGGCCCACCAGGGCTACAAAGCAAGTTCAAGGCCAACCTGAACTACACAGGAAGACCCTGTCTCTAAAAATAATGATTAGGGGCTGGGGATTTAGCTAAAGTGGTAGAGTGCTTGCCTAGCAGGCATGAGGTCCTGAGTTCCATCCCCAGCACAAAAAAAAAAAAAAAAAGAAATACTAATAATGATGAGTAACATCACAGCACCTCCCTTTGTCACCAGCGCCTGCGTGGTTCCCTCCCAGGGGCTCGCACCTGGGGGCCTGGGCCTTGGGAGACAGGCGAGAGGCGCAGGTTTTGCTGGTGGCTAGCTACACCCCGCTCTCCAGGGTGCACTGTGAGTCCTCGGGGTGCCCTGTGTGTGGGGGGGCTGCTCCCCATCGCAGGTGCCCGGCTTCACCCCCTGCACAGACTGACAGAGGAGCAGACTGTGACCAGCCCCTGGGAGGGCCAGCCGAGGCCTTTCAGGAGCTCCCCAGGGTGCTGGCCCAGCCCTCCGCTGGCCACGGCCTGGTGGCCGGAGTCTTGGGCACACTGGCTGACACGTCTGCATCCACTGGGCACACCATGTGGACGACGCGTTGCTAACCTCCTCAGATCTGAGTCTGCTGAAGACCACCCGAAAGGTTCTAATGCGCCCACAGCCCAGACGGTGGGCTGCCAGCCCTGGAGAGTCCAGGGATGGGGCCGCCGTGAGAGTCCTGCACGTAGTCCCATTGGGTAAGAATTCGGCCAACGGCTGTAATCGACAAGATGCGGGCATGGAGTCACAGTCCTCCGTTGAGCTGCTGGGTACTGGGGGGCCTCCATTCCCCACCCGGCCCAGCGTCTCAGGCCATTCGACCACCCGATTAGGAAGGGCGCACGTTGGGACCAGGGTCAAAGCCTCAGGGACCCCAGGAGGCCATTTGGACTGGATACTCTTGTGACTGAGGAAGGAATATGGCCCCCGGCAGAGGAGGGTCACCCACAACTGTCCGCTGCTTCTGGTCACAGCTGCTTAGGGGCTGAGTGCAGCTCTGCCTTGTTGGAGAAACAGCTCCCACAGTACACCAGGCCCTCCTGCAGCCAAAGGCTTGAAGTGAAGATCTGCTATGTTGGTAACAGTGGCCCCGTGGTGAAAGGGGTGGCTGGGGCTGTCTACCAGCCCTGTGTGAACTATAGCCCAAGGCAGCACCCTGGGAGGTGGCCCGTGTCTCCAGCAGAGGGGACACCTCATCCTGTCCAGAGACTTACAGCGCTGTACAGTACTCTGGATTTCAAGTCCACCCCAGTGCTGCCCCCAGAGGACACACGTCAAATAAAAGCTGTGACACCCCCTCGGTGCACAGACGGCTCCCGAGCAGGTCGGCTACCCAGACGGACCGGCAAGCCCGCCCAGCCAGCCACCAGTCCCATGTTGGCGGGACCTGGCGCAGGATGTGCAGCCAATGGGCTGAGCTTCAAACTGTCACCCATGCGACTGGCTCCTGGGTGGTCAGGAGAGGGTGGCAGTGTGGACAGGTCAGGGCACAAGGGTCAGCAGGTCATACGTGGAAGGTTGTGTGGGTGGCACAAGTACAGACAGACATTGAAACGGGGCTGAAATCACTGTGTTCCTGTAGCCACTTAGCAACAGTGACCCCGAGTGCAAACACAGAAGCAGGTACTGTGGCCCAGGCCGGTCTGCGGTCGCCCCTGAAGAGGCAGATAGGCAAGGTGCGGTTAAGGACACAGTGACACTTAAGATTTAAGAAATGTATTACAGTCAAAGACGCACTGCCACGAATCCCTTAAGTATCCTCCCCCTTGCCCCAGACACCCCGTCGTCTTTGCCACTTTCTGAGCACTCCTGGAGTCCTTTCCAGAGCCGCCGCGCACTGGGAGGAGAGGAGCTGCCTAGGACCACCAAGATCATTTCTAATGTCGGTTCTCTTACACAGCACACTCCCCTCTGTGTCCAACTTCAGCCTCTCCGCCGTCCACCCAGGTGCCTTCATCAGGCGCCCCCAGTCGTACCTGGACTGGACCCCCGGCGTCTTCCTGTGTGCCAGGCCCATCTAACTGCTGGGAGAGGCAGGCCTCCGACCTTGGCCTTGTGCCACCTGGGACAGCTGAGCCCAGTGGCACCACACGCGCAAACCCGACTGGGATGTGGCACCGAGCAACAGTGGACACAAGGTACAAAGTCTGATCAAAAAATATGACGAGTATATTTTTTAAAATGTATTACAGGGGCTGGGGATTTAGCTCAGTGGTTAGAGTGCTTGCCTTGCAAGCGCAGGGCCCTGAGTTTGATCCCTGGCACCCCCCCAAAATGTATTACAGTAAAAGAGGCATTGCCATTAACCATCCTCACAGTCTTCCCCCTCGTTTCAAGCACATCCCCCCACTTTCTGAACCCATTCTGGAAGTCCTTCTTCATGAGTCTTCAGTTGGGCTGTCCTGGCTGCCTCCATGTCCTGAATCAATTCAGAACACTTACCTTCCATGGTCATTTTGACTTTGGGGAAGCGCCAGAAGTCCCACAGTGCCAGGCCCGGGCATAAGGTGGATGAGCACACGGTATCATGTTTTCACGAGCCAGCTTCCTGTTGGATGGCGCTCAGCAACGGCAGCATTCACCGTATTTTTGATCACAACAGGTAAAGACACTCAGGAAAGGGGACGTCCAGAACTGTTTCAGAAGGTGGCAAGGACGATGGCGTGAGTGTGTGCAGAGTGAGAGGGAGTGTTCAGAGGTGGGACTCTGCCCTGGTCCCCAGTGCGAGGCGCTTGGTGGTGATTGTCACGCAGACCACCTTGAGGGCCATGATGGCCGCCTCCTGAGTCCTGGAGCCCGGCCAGCCCTGAGTTCGGCTTCTGTAGCCACATCGGTTTTCTTTCTGGGACATAATTTAGTAATAAGAACAGCAATACCAGTCCTATTGCTTGGGTGGGTGGCTCCATTTTGAGAAACTCCAGAATATAAAGGAAGAGAAAGGGCTGATCCAAAAATAACACCGTGCTATTTATAGGAGAAGGACCCCAGGCCCCCCAAATTGTTTAACACATTGTGTGGTTTCTCTTATATGAGAAACCCAAAGTATAAAAAAAAGCAAAACGTTTTAAAAAGAGCAAAATAAAAGAGAATGGGAAACAGGGAGATAGCGATCTTTTGCCAATAGGAAAGGGGCCAAAAGATGGAGGTGGGGGACAGGTGGGGAGGAGAAAGGGATGCAGAAAAAATTAAAATGTGCTCTGCACATGTATCAGCTCTACACAAGAAATGTAATCATGACTAATAAAAATAAATGGACAAAAAAAAGCACCTTTACCACAGTGCCGTGGCCCTACAGGGTCTGCTGCACACACTGTCATTAGGGCGGCGAGCAGCTGGGATGCTCAGAAGGCACGCGGACTCGAAGCCGGGCCAGGGCCAGGGCCAGTCCCCCACCTTGTGGCAGCTGGGCGCCTGGCTTTGGGAACTGCAGCCTCTGTGACCAGGCTGATGACATAGTGTAAGGCCAGCGGCATGCAGTACACACTCGCTAAATGCCCCTCACAAAGCTCATCTCTGCGTCTAACTGGCCTCGCTGGAGCTTGCAGCCACCCCACAGCCATGCCACCTTCTTTCTGCCTTTCTTTTTTGCAGGGGGCAGTACTGGGGATTGAACCCAGGGCTTGTCCACTGAGCTTCATCTCCAGCTTTCTTTTTTGTTTTGGTTTTTTTTGAGACAGGGTCTCGCTGTGTAGTGCAGGCTGGTCTTGAACTCACTATGTAGCCCAGGGTGGCCTCAGACAGATGGTGATCCTCCTGCCGCAGCCTCCCAAGTGGTGGGATTATAGGAGTATGCCACCACACCCAGCAGAAAATTCTTCATCTCAAATTCTGCTTGCAGTTTTCACAGTGAAACCTGCTGCCCCCACCGAGGTCCCTCCACCAGTGGGGAGGTCCTCAGCCAGGCACCGGGGGCATTCTGGGCTGGGCCTGTTGGATGGGAGGTGGGTGGGATGCAGGGCTGGGAAGCTGAATTCGCAGTGCTGGCCTACCCAGCCCCAGATGGTTCTCAGTTTCCGTGGCCTCTCACCTGGCAGATCCTGAGACTCAGGGACCATTCTGCACCCTTCTCTAAGGCTCAGCACTGCCAGGGAGCTTTTCCAGAGGAAAGAAACACCATGAACTGCCCTTCACTGAGCTGCCTCGAGAAGCCCCCGCAGGCTCCAGCACAGGGCCCTCCTACGGCCAGGGCACAGGACAAGGGCTGGCTGAAGGTCCAGAGAAAGCGGCCCGTGTCCTTGGCTGGCAGAAGCCTGCAGAGGAAACCGCAGTGGCAGGGACCCAGGCCACCCGTTCCACTAAGGGAGCGTGCTTGACACAAGGGCGGACTGAGTGGTACCCACTCGGGTGAGCCCCCGTCCCACCCCCATGCTAGCAGCTCACCTTCCTCCTCATGTCCACATGCCATGCCTGCCTCACCCACTCGGCCATCATCCTAGCACCCCACAACTCAGAGCTCCCTCTTGCAACTTAGTGTCCCCTGCTGGATAGCAACAGCTGACGATCCCCAGAGCTGAGGGCAATTTTCTGTTTCATCTTGAGACAGGGTCTCACTATGTAGTACAGGCTGCCCTTGAACTCACTATGTAGCCCAGGGTGGCCTCGAACTCGCAGCAGCCTCCCAAGTGCTGAGATTACAAGCATGCGCCCCCTTACCCAGTTGGAGGCAATTTTCTATCAGGAAAAAAGACAACGATAAACAGAATAAATGGTACTCATGAAAATCTCATAATGCAGGGAACAGAGGTTAAACTGTTCAACAGTGGTTACAATTTCAAAACTTCTATAATCAACCTCCACAAGAATATGTGAATATATTACCCAAGAAATAGGACTAGAACATCAAAAAACAGGGAAGATACTGGGGGATTGAAAAAGGGACCATTCAAAGGGCCAAAATGAGTTCTTAAAATTTGAAATAAGGCAACAGAAACAAAAATGAAGAGAAAGACCGTTAATAGCATACTGTCGTTAGAATTAAGGCGACTCTAGGATTGGGAGCCAGGCATAGCAGTGCACGCCTGTAACCTCAGCGCGGGTGAGGCTGAGGCAGGAGGGTCGCTGCAAGTCCCAGGCCAGCCTGGGCTACACAGTGAGTTCGAGGCCAGCCTGGACTATAAGGCAAGATACGTTCTCAAAACACAAACAAACCAACCCAATTAATTAATTAAAAAACCTGCCAGGCTGGACGGACGCAACCCTCCGAGTCCCAACACCGTCACTCTGTCTCCCGGCCCTGGCGACCTCCATAATGCGGAAGACCCAGCGCTGGAGGCCCCTCTCCGCAGTCCTACGCCTGCAGGTGGGAGGCCCGGCGAGTCCCGACTCGGGGGCGCACAGAACCGGCCGCGCTGGAGCCGCCAGCCTCTGGGACGGAAGGGGCGCGCCGGCCCGGGAAGGCTCACGCCGGGGCAGGGCTGTCACCCGCCCGGGCCTGTCTCGCTCTCACTCTGGGCGCAGGGCGAGAGGCCACCCGGCGTGCAGGAGCCCGCCAGGCCCGCGGGCGGGCGGGCGGAGAAGCGAGCGCCCGGAGCACCTGGCCAGCCCCGCGCCGGCGGCAGCCAGCAGAGGGCGCCGAGCGCCACCCCGCCCGGGTCCTCCGGGCCTCGCTGCCGTGAGGACGCGGGGCCAGGAGGCCGCGGGCGTCCCGGCGGAGGCACAGGCGAGGGGCCAGGCGGGGAACCTTTATCATGATTAGCGGGGTTTTTGTTTTTTGGTTGTTTTGAGACAGGCTCTCTGTGTAGCCCAGGGCTCCCCGAGAGATCCTCCTACCTCAGCCTCCCAAATGCTGGAACTACCGGCCGGCGCCACCACACCTGGAGGGATGTACCTCTTAAAGGCCACGCCTCACCTGGGAAGCCAGAGGAAGAAGACAGGAGGGAGGGCTAGGAGCCCTTAACCCAGGCACCGCAGTTATGAACTCGGGTCTCAGGACACAGAAGCCTGAAACCCACGACAGCAGGAAGAAACTCCTGTCCGGAGCCCTCGCAGGGCCTCGGGTCGGCCCAGGCCCCGGGGGAGTGGCGGCGGCCATGCAGATTACACGCTGCCTGCCCCAGGGTGAGGCGCTGAGCAAGCCGTCATTGCTCCCCAGGGTCTGGAAACAAGCAGAGGCGACTGCAGCAGCCCTGCGTCAGTTGGAAGGAAGAACTGCGTGAGAAAAGCATGTGCGGGGCTGGGGATTCAGCTCAGTGGTAGAGCGCTTGCCTAGCAAGAGCAAGGCCCTGAGTTGGATCCCCAGCACCAAAAAAAAAAAAAAAAAAAAAAAAAAAAAAAAAAAAAAAAAAAAAAAAAAAAAAAAAAAAAAAAAAAAAAAAAAAAAAAAATTAACTTTGAAGCCATGTGCGCTCTGAAATCCTGATTTTCATCTTCACTGGAGAAAACACCTTGGTTCAAAGATCATCACACTAAGAGAAAGCAGCCAAGCCAGGCATGGCAGTGCACACCTGTAATTCCAGCACCTGGGAGGCTGAGGCAGGAGGATTGCCATGAGTTCACGGCCAGCGTGGCCTATATAGTGAGTTTGAGACCAGCCTGGACTACATGGGGAGACCTTGTCTTTAAAAATAAATAAATAAATTAAATAAATAAATAAGTAAATAAATAAATTTTTAAAAAGTTAGTGGGACCAGAGGTTAGAGGAATTTAAAGGTACAGTATATCTAACATTGATCAAGCTGGTGGCTGCATAGTTAATATACTAAAATCCATTAAATTGTACACTTTAAATTGGTAAATATATGGTAATTTGAAATCTTGGAATAAGGGAAACATATAAACTGGCAGCCCTAAAATAATAAGTAAGCAGAACTAAACAGCCTGGGGAAGCCAAAGTTGATTCATCACCTGCATAAATGTAATGACCATGGTTGAAACTTTAGCTCCGACCTTCCAGGAAAAAAGCCCAGTAAAGAAACCTAGAGGGGCTGGCTTCTCTCATGATGCTGAGCCTGGAGACAGCCCTGGAGAGCCAAGCACTGTCCACACCACACCTCCCTTTAGAGCACTTTCTGGGGTACACAAGCAGCACAAACACACTCTCCCCACAGCCCGCCCCGCCCGAGGCCTGAGGGCTGTGGGGCCCCAGGAGAACAGCTCCCAGTGCTGGCCTGGGCCTGGTCCCAGTCCTGGGTTTCTCTTTTTTTTGCAGGGGTGGGTGGGTGGGGTGGGTACTGGGGACTGAACTCAGGGTTTTGTGCTACCACTTGAGCTAAATCCCCCACCCTAGGCCTTGGTTTCCATTCTGATTCCTGGACTGACATCTCCGACCCCTGTGGTCCTTTTCCTGTTCCTGCCACCCACATTTCTACATCTGTACTGGAGCTGAAACCCCACCTGTTACCGTCTCATCTAATACAATGAGTGGGGATGGGGGTGGTCTAGGTTTCGCAGGATTTAAAGCTTATTCAATTTGAGAGCCATCTTTTTAAAAAAATTTTTGGGGGGTGCTGGGGCTTAAACCCAGGGCCTTGTGCTTGCTAGGCAAACACTCTACCACTCGAGCTAAATCCCCAGCCAATTTTTTAATTTTTTGAGACAGGGTCTCACTACGTAGTTCAGGCTGGGCTTGAATTTGATTAGATCCTCCTGCCTCAGCCTCCAAGGGCTGGGATTACAGATGTGCACCACCATGCTTGGCCCCATTTTAAAAAATAATATAAATTTCCAAACACAGAGGTGCTCACGGCAGTGAGATGCCATCAGGGCCTCTGCTCCTCTCCTGTGGTGACATCATTCTCTCCCCATCTCTCCTGCCCGCGCTGGGTGCTGAGCACATCCTGGCTTCCTGGAGCACCAAGCCCCTGATTACTCGGGGGTCCTGGGCCACCAGGCCTCTCCAGAAGACCCCTCACCCCGCGGCCTCAATCTCCATTCTCAGCCCCGCGGGCCGCCCCCGCCCCCACCCCTCTGCCACAGCCCAACCTGGTGGCGCCCCTGTGTGCCTGGTGTAGGGGGAAGGAGAGCATGTGGCAGGGACACCCGTCTGCCCTGAGGATCAGAGCAGGTCACTCCACAGCACACCTGAGGGAGAGGCGTCCTCTGTCGGAGAAGCCAGATCTTTCCCCACTTCTGGGCCGCGCACGAGGGCCAGGCCGAGCACTGCCAATCAGAGCACCTCAGAGGTCGTGGCCCTGCACTTCAGGCAGGACGGTCCCTTTGGGACACCTGCCCAGACAGAAAAGAGGGCGGGCGGCGACGTTCCCAGTCCCCCCTGCAGAGGCTTTTGCCCTCCCCAGCCCCGAGGGCCTCTGCGCATGCCCCAGCGCCTTGGGTAAGGGCGGAGCCTTCCTTAGTTTGCCTGATTGATGAGGGACCACTTGATCCCCAGGCAGAAACCACTCAACAGGGTCCCTCGGACCAAACTCAGCCCTGCCCTGGCCACGCGCTCTGCAGCCCACACTTCCAAGAGAGCAAAGCCACAGCCCCAAGCGACACCCGGCAGGGCGCTGGGTCTGCGTCTGGTGCTGCTCCCACTTTGCCTCATCTTACCCAGTCACTGTTACAACGTGGCAGTTCTGTCACCCGGCCCAAGTCTGCCTCAGCCCGGGGATACGGCACCCACATTCTTCTGAAATGCTCCTTTTCCTGCCCTGCTTCCTGATTTTCCTCCCCACACCTACATTTTCCTTGCCCAGTATCTGTGCTTTGTTCCTTCTGCTCCATTAAATGATAACAACTGTACCTGGAGCTCCCAAAGAGACCTTCTTATTTATTTCCCCCACCGCAATTCCCCTCCAGCAGCCCAGGTCAGCGATGTGGGACCCATCTTGCCGCCCCGATGCTCCCGTGATGGGGTCCAGCCCTCCTCCCGGGGCCACCACGCAGGCCTCACCCTCTAACTGGTCCTCGCCCTCAATCTCTTTCTAGAACAAGAATCCAACTGATATCCGTGTGATATCGTACTCTAAATTCCAGGTTCCTTTTCGCTGCGAACAAAGAATTGGACGGAAGAGTTGAGGGCGGTGAGAAAATGTATTTAAATAGCAAAAAGAAAAAAGAAACCGGCTCCGCCAAGTGAATGAAATAGCCATCAGGCAGTTAGGCAGCCAAAAAGGGGAGGGGCTAGAGAGCGAGTTAAGGCCACAGTTGGAGAGGATAGAGCGTGGGGGTTAAGGAGCAAGAGAGCGAGCTGGTGGTGGTGTTCCTATTTCAGTTTCCCGATCCTGTGAAAAGAGGGCGTTTGGATTGCCGCCCCAGGCTGACGTCAGGTCTAGGCCATTCCCTCAGGCCACGCCCATCCTCCCAGCTAGCTCAAGCCACGCCCTACTCCCGCCTCGCGACCACGTCACCTCCTCACCTGCTCCTCATTTCCCTCTCTCCCTGCCCTGGTACTGGGGATTGAACAAGCTGTATCTCCAACCTTTTTATCCCCCACCCCTTTTTTGTGCTCCTGGGGATCGAACTCAGGGACTTGAACTTGCTAGGCAAATGCTCTACCACTGAGCTAAATCCCCAGTCCTCTTTTTACCTTTTATTTTGAGACAAAGTCTTGCCAAAGTTGCCCAGGCTGGGCTGAAATTTACAATCCTCTTGCTCAGCCTCCCAGAGCGCTGTGATTACAGGCGTGCACCACTACACCTGGCTAGCCACAGCTTCTTTTCAGACAAGAAGCTACTGACTGGTATTGTGGTAGATAGAATATGTCCCCAGAGATGTCCACGTTCTAACTGCTAGAACCTGTGACTACATCAGGCTGCTAATCAGCCAACCTTGAGAATGGGAGGTCGCCCTGGTTATGAGGGTGCGCAGTGTAATCACGGGGGCCCTGTACACGAAGAGAGAGGCAGGATGTTACAGAGAGATGGCCCTGGGAGAAAGATCAGCCAACCCTGCCAGGATGGCACACACAGGGGCCATGAGCTAGGATGCCCTCAGGAAAGGGGATCTTCCCAAGGCCCCTTGACTTCGACCACAGTCACACTTTGCTTTCGCCCTGCAGAACCAAGAGAAGAGCCTGGTGTCCTTTGACGCTACTAAGAGTGTGGAAATGAATTATGACAGCCATCGTCCAGGGAACAAGCTCACACCAAACCACACAAGTCCCTGCTGCCTCCGGGGGTCTGCATACCCGTGCGCCCCTCCTGGCCTTGTTCCCGCATCTCACCTTTCCTGGCCAACCCCTCAAGGCCATAGAACTCAAAAGGCTACAGCTGGTTTCCCACGCCAAATTCATGGCCATTCCCTACTGATTCCAAATCCAGGACTCTCTTCTTTCTCCTTTTTAAAAATTTTTTGAGCGGGTTCTCTTTTGATCCTTTCACCTACACACACACACACACCAGTCTGGCCCATGCTGAGTGAGTCAGAGCTTGCAGGGCTATTACAGACAGCTAAGTTAGGTAGAAATATTATACGCAGGCAGACAGGGCTGGGCCCTCCAGGGAGTCAGTGCAGAAGAGAACACATCAAGACTGTGGCTAGGCGTTGGGGATTTAGCTCAGTGGTAGAGCGCTTGCCTAGCTCTACACCGCCCCTCCCCCCCAAAAAACAAACGGTGGCTCAATAAACCATTATCTCATTGGGGTGGGCCTCCTTCTCCCACCAAGACCAAAACTAAGACTACAAACTATCGACCAAGGTTAATGAAGTCACCCATTATGCCCTTGTTACTACTGGATCAACATTAGCCAAGCAGCTATACTTGTAATCTTACTGGTTGATTACAGTTTTGACCCACATTGTAGCCACCTGGTGATTTTGTTCTATAAAACTTTTTCAGAGAAGCGAGCTCCTCGACAACCCATTCGGGACCCCTCCTGGCCCTCGGGAGCTGTTCCTAGTCCCCATTTTTATTCGCCAATAAATTATCCTACTCTTCACCTCCGCTGTTCCTTAAAATTCATTCTCTGATTCCGGGGAAGAGGGACTCAGTTCGTCTGACTTCTAGCAGGCGGGCGGAGAGTTAATTTCCCCCTGTATCAGGGCGGTGGGGCCACCCGGGAGCCCTGCGCCCTCCACGGCTAGCCCTGCGCCTCTACAGCGCCAGGCCCCCGGGGGAGGGAGGCACGGAGGCTGTATTCGCCCACCGCAGGATCAGGTGGCGGCGCGGCCACTCACCCAAGCACGCCATCGCGCGTCGCAGCAGCTCTGCATGCTCGGGCTCCGGCATGCACGTCCACCTGCAGCTCCAAGGTGCCTGGCCGTCCCGCAGGGTCCCGGGTCACGGTCTCCTTCTCCGCCCGCGGCTGCCACGCTCCCCTCCAGCCCGCGCGGAACCGGGAGCGGCGCGCGCACCTGGGCTGAGGTAGCATCGGCACCACCTCCTGGGCCCGGATTGGTCCAACCCGACCCCGAAATTGTCAAGCCACGCCCCTCACGTGAATGCAGCGCTGTTATTGGCTGTGACCCCCGCAGACCACGCCCCCAGAGCGTCCCTGTCCGCAACTGGCCGAGCTGTGAGTCGGGGCTGGGCCCACTCTCCCCCTTGCTCGCGTTCTTTGCCCTGGTCGCTCCCCCTGTGGTCCTGGGCCACCAGGGTCGGTTCTGAAAGTTACAGTTAGGGTCCCACGTGGTGACGCAGGCCCGGAACCTCAGCGGTCTGGCTGGCTGAGGTAGGACGACCACAAGTTGAGCCCCGCCTGGACAGATCAGCGACTTAGCAAGACCTTGTCTGTTTGTTCCCTTTTGTTTTGTTTTTTGTTTGTTTGTTTTGAGACAGTGTTTCGCTATGTAGCCCAGGCTGGCCTCGAACTCGTGACAATCCTCCTGCCTCAGCCTCCCAAATGCTGGATTCCAGGTGTGCGCCTCCACAGTCTTTGTTTTAAAATTAAACAATTTTTTTTTTTTAAAGTGCTGGGGATATAAGGTTAGTGTGAAGGCCCGGGGTTCAAGCCCCAGAACAAAACAAAAACAACGGATTTCTGGGCTGGTGCTGTGACTTAATGGTAGTGTTAACAGTTGAACGGGCAGGAACAGTCCAGGTTCTTGGGTAACACAAGGAAAAACTTGCCAAGCGTACACCTGTAGTGAGTAGCTGTGTTTATTGACGATCACGGGACGGTAGCAGCAGGAACAGGAGAGCGGGGAAGAGAGACTCGTGGCGGTAGGCGGAGTGCTGAGGGCTGCACCGGCCCGCGGGCGGGAGCAAGAACCCTCCCCGCACACTGACTCAACTCAGGCCTCCGTTACTCAGTGGGTCAAACGCCTCTAACTTCAGGGGCTTCCCATTGTGGGCAGACACCTGTGACTCCAGGTGCCTCCCATTCGATCTGCCCCTCGGGCAGCAGGGCATCGCGTCCCGACCTGACCTCCGGCGCGCTTAAACAGGGTGCTCCCCAGGGCGGACCGGCCCGGCTAGAGGAAGGGAAGGGGGTGGCTCACTCCGCCCCTCTCTCTACCTGTGTCCGTAGGGAGCCCCAAGCGCCCCTGGATAAATACAACGCGGATTCCTGGCTGCCTCCTTCCACATCTACTGAATCTCACAGGGCGGGAGGCTTTGTATTTTTAACAAGTGCCCCAGTTTCACGAGTGGCAGATAAAGTACAAACCACTAACTCACATTTGAATTTCAGATAAACAAGGGATAGATTTTTGTGGACAACAGTATAATGAAAACACTTTTAGTTGTCGACAACAGGACAATGAGGACATTTCTCATATTCTGGGGCCCAGGTGTGCGCCTGAGGGCCAATATTTCAAGAGGAAGCAGGAGCTTTCTCAGGAGCACAGCACCTGCCCCAGAAAGTCAGTCCCACCCCAACAAGCCCACATAAAGCCTCTAAGTGGTCCCCTCTGCTGACTGCCCCATGTGTATTTTAATCAGTTTCCTTTTGCACTTACTTCTTGGTCGACTCTGGGGTTTTTTTGTTGTTGTTTTTTGTTTTTGAGACAGGGTCTCCCTACACAGTTCGGGGAGAGCCTGAGAGCTGTAGCCATAGCCAGATTACCCTCACAATGGATCTAATTAAACACAGGCCCCTCAATGCAGGTGCCCACTCAAGCTGTGGTGATTAGGGTCCCTAGTGAGACTACTTATCTATACCCAGAGCAATATAAGAGTCTTGTTTTCTTTCTTTTCTTTTTTGTTTTGTTTTGTGGGACAACAAACTATGTAGTCCAGAGTGGCCTTGAACTCACTATGTAGTCCAGGCTGGCTTCAAACTCGAGGTGACTCCTCTTGCCTCAGTCTCCCGAGTGCTGGGATTACAGCATGTACCACAACGCCTGGCTACTCTTGGTCAACTCTAATAAGGCCTGTGTCACTGGCCTCCCATATGATGTCATGCAGGACCATTTTCAGTATAAAAATGTCCCAAGTGTTGAGCCCTACTCCAGAGACGTCTGCCAGAGTGATGACATTTGGGGAAGCATTTGGAAAGACCATGAATTTGTTCCCTGAGCAAGGGAAAGGAACTTGAGGGGGAGTTAAACTACCAGAAGGGTTGCTCCCTAAAACCAATAACTGAGAGAACCCAGAACCTTCACACTGAACTACATCTCCAGGCTTTTTTTATTTTTTACTTTTGAGACAAGTTCTTGTTAAGTTACTGAGTTGTCCAGGCTAGCTGGAACTTGCAATCCTCCTGCCTCAGCCTCCCAGAGTGCTGGGATTACAGATGTGTGCCACTACACCTAAAATTTAGTTTTTAAAAAGATTGTGATAAAGAAAATAAATAAAAAGGCTGTGACTTTATTTGTGATTGCCACCCTGACAAGATCAAGATAGACCAGCAGATTAGTGAAGGACCCTTCTGTGCTCCTTAGTCAGTAATGGGGTGTGGCCTTGGAGACCACTGTATATTTGGTTCCTAGCCCTTTTCTCCCTTGCACTCTTTCTAACCCTCTCCACTTTTGGTCACCATGAACTGAGCAGCTTTGCTCCAACATGCTCTTCCACCATACTGTTCCTGTTTTGGAGTCATTCCATGGACCGAACCCTCTGAAGCCATGAGCCAAAATAAACCTCCCCACTTAAACCGTGGGTGCCAAGTATGTTTTCCCAGCAATGGGAAGGATGACTAATACAGGCTACATATTGTAAGTTATTTTTCGGGCTAATAAAATTTGCCATAAAAATTAGAGTAATTCTCAATATTTGAAGTATCTAAAATATGAAGGCAAGGTTTCTACCCTCCCCCCTACTTCTCCTTCAAGGCAGCCACTGTCCCTGGTGAGAGCGGGCAGCCTGGTCACTGTCACTGTGGTCTGGAGGTGACAGAAGAACTTCCTGGTTGTGCTTTCTTAAGTATCCTCTTCTGGGATGGCAAATATCAAATACTGTACAAGGTCAAGGACTTCTGGGCTGGGCATGTGGCTCAGTGGCAGAGTGCTTGCCTAGCACGCAAGAGGCCCTGGGTTCAACTTCTAATGCTGCAAAGCAAAACAAAAACTAGGATCCTCTTAGTTCTAGGTATTCTGGATCAGAAAATGTTGGTGTGTAAAACACAGTGTGTGTCACTCTCAGGCATGTGTCCTCGAGTTGGTGGGGGACACCCCAAGGCTGGCTCCATAGCCACACCATGGGCTTGCTCCTGACTCCAAGGTGCCCAGGAGCACCCTAAATTCTGCACTGAATGTGAACTGTGGGACCACAGTGATGGTGGGGTGTCACTGGCAGGCATATGGAAAGCAGAATGTGAAAAATTGAAGTTCTTGTGTTTTATGCCCCACAAGGGGGCCGAGCCGGCTGTGGTGGACACACCTGTAATAAGAATTGCCCAGGGCTGGCGGAGCAGCTCAGCCTCGCCACTCAGCGGTGGAGCACTGGCCTAGTATGCACAAGCACCGGGTCCAATCCCTAGCACTGCGGAACAAAAGCCAAAACAGCTGCCGGAGAGTCATCTGCAGTCAGTTTCCACTTTACCACCACGTGAGCCTGAAACCACTCCACCCTCTGCACCTCCTACTTTGTCAAAATCCTCCCCCACACACAGCACAACAGCCCCCCAGCTCTAGCAGATGCTCTTCAGGGTCTGCGGGGTCTCTTAGGGGATTTGGATATGGTTGCTAAGTCCCTCTTCCAACCCCATGGGTCAGCTAGCCATGGTGGCACCTACTTGCAATCCCAGCACTCGGGAGGATGAGGCAGGAGCATTGCTGTGAGTTGGAGGCCAGCCTGGGCTGCAAAATGAGACTCTGTCTCAAAACAAGCCAGCCAGCCAGCCAAACAAAAGTGCCCCTTTGGTCCACGGCTTTCCCAACACCACACACTGCTGCTGCACTTCCTCCCTCCCTGGCTCCCCTTCCCAAGGCTGCCGCCAGCGGCCTCCCGCTCACCATTTGTCAGTGGCTCTCCAGCGGGACCTTTCTCCTGAGCGTGGCTCTGACAGTTGGGGACAGCTGAGCTGTGTCCTTTCGCCTCCCCAATGGCATACGTTGAAGTTCTTAGCCCCAGTGTCTCAGAATGTGATGTAACTTGGAAACAAGCCCATTGCAGAATGATTAGTTGAGATGATGCTGTACTAGAATAGGAAGGGTCCCTGATCCAATACAACTGTATCCTGTTAAAAAAAAAACTTGCAGCTGGGCGTTGGTGGTGCACACCTGTAATAACAAACTGAGGCAGGAGGATGACTATGGGTTTGAGGCCAGCCTGGGCTACACAGTGAGTTCAAGGCCAGTCTGAACTACTTAGTGAGGTCCTGTCTCAAAAAACCCAAAAAACCCCCAAAACACAAAAAAGAAATTTGCACACAGAGACAGGGACACAGGGAATATTTGGGGTGATCAGGAGGATAGAGATAGGGATGATGCATCTATAAAGCAAAGAACACTAAAGGTTGCTGGGTGCGGTGGCACATGCCTATCATCCCAGCACTCTGGAGGCTGAGGCAGGAGGATTGCCACAAGTTAGAGGCCAGCCTGGGCTATATAGTGAGTTCAAGGACAGCCTGGACTACGTAGTGAGACCCTATCTCAGTTTTTTGTTGGTTTTTTTTTTTGGGGGGGGTGCTGGGGATCAAATTTAGGGCCTTGAGCTTGCTAGGCAAGCACTCTACCACTTGAGCTAAATCTCTAACCCTGAGACCCTATCTCAAACTACAACAATAACAACAAAAAAATCCTGTTTTCTGCTTGCAACAGCAATACATAGTTGTAATGTAAAATGTAAATACTATAGGAATGCAGAATATGAAAAATCAAAGTCTTCATGTTTCATCCCCCAGAGATTTGTATCATTAATATTTTGGTATGTATGCAGTTTCTGGATTAAAAAAAATGTATACACTAACCTACTAGGTGTGATCAAAACATATGGTGAATGCCTACATTAAAAACATTATAGGGCTGGGGATTTAGCTCAGCGGTTAGAGTGCTTATTTTGAAAGCACAAGGCCCTGAGTTTGATCCCCAGCACCAAAAAAAAGAAAAAAAGATTATAGTAAAGGACACAATGGCATTCATTCCCCCCAGAATTCTCCCCCTCACTCCAAACACACGTATCCCATCCTTATTGCCATTTTCCGAAGCAGTTGGGGACGTCCTCTTTCTTGAGTGTCTTTACCAGGTGTGATCAAAAATATGGTGAGCCAGACCTGGTGATGCACACCCATAATCCTGGCATCTGGGAGGCTGAGGCAGGAGGATTGTCGTGAATTCAAGGCCAGCCTGGGCTACACAGTGAGTTCAAGGCCAACCTGAACTACAGAGCGAGACCTTGTCTCAAACAAAAACAAAAACAAAAACATGTTGAATGCTGCTGCTATGTGCCATTCAATGGAAAAGTAGATTCATAAAAACATCCATGTACCCTCATCCTCCTTATTCACCTGTGTAATTTCTAGCTCTTACCCAAAGTCAAAATGACTGTGAAGGGTAAACATTTTGAATCAATTCGTGACCCTGAGGCAGCCAGGACAGCACAACTAAAGACACTCACGAAAGAGGACTCCAGAGCTGCTTCAGAAAGTGGCAAAAATGATGGGATAAGTGTGCTCCAAGTGAGAGAAAGGATTTTGAGGGGGCTTAATGACAATGTGTCTTTTAATATAACAAACTTTTTTAAAAACATAAACATTCATCATACTTTTCTATCATACCTGAGATACTGTTATTATATCTACATGTATCTTTATTTCCCCAACTCCTCCCTGTTAAGCATGTACAGCACTCTCTATGTGGGCAACATAATTACCACACGGTGGGACATGCTGTAGCTGTAACTTAATGGCCAGCCTTGCACATTTTTTTAAAGCACATCTCTGATAATAGGTTCAGAATAGATTCAGTAAAATGAAATTGCTGAGCCAACGCGTGGCCACAGCTTCCAATCTGACGGGTCACGGCAGACGGCCCGCCAGGGCACACGCTTCAGGACTGGTCCCTGTGGCCTCACCCGCACTCTGTCATAAATCTTCAGTCTTTTTGGGCAGGTGAGAATGCCAAGCGCAGCCTGCAGATCTTGACGTACGGATGAGGCCGAGTGTCTTTTCACTTGCTGGTGACGGGCCGGGTTAAGGGTCAGAAGCCTCTTGGACAGTCCATGGGCCTGGTCAGGGTGCTGAGACTGCTTCTGATACTGGTTCCGATCACCAGCCGGGTCCAGAAAGTGGCCCGGCAGGAACCCGGGCCCGCCCTGCACTGTGGAGTCCCTGGGTCAAGGGATGACAGAGTCTGGTTCGTCCCATCCATCAAGGAGCTCAAAGGGTGTAATTCAAATGGCCAAGTTCCTTGGAGGAGCCACGTGCGCGCGTTTGGTTCTTGGCAGATGTCGCCTCCGGGAACATCCTGGCCCTCTGGGGACCTGGGCACACGGACGAGGAGAGGTGGGGCTTTCTGCATACCCGCCTCCCTGGCACGGCCCCTCTCCAGCCACGCTGCATGGAGGCCGGGGGCCCCAGCCCAGTGTGACGCTTGTGCCCCTAACCCAACCCAGGTCCTCGGTCTCCCCATGAACGTCTCCGAGCACAGCCACTGTCTGTGCCGACATGATCTCGCATTGATCCTCCTGTAACGCCAGCACCCTGGAGGCCGAGGCAGGAAGATCCTAAATTCAAGCTCAGCCCGGGTAACTTAGTGAGGCCTGTCTCAAAAAATAAAATCCAGCACTCAGGGGGCTGAGGAACAAGGATCACCACAAGTTCAAGGCCTTGAACTTACTACATAGACGAGGCTGGCCTCCGATTCACAGCGATCCTCCTTCCTGGGCCTCTGAAGTGCTAGGACGGCAGGCCTGTGCCCCCACACCCCACTTTCCCGGGATTTCCTCCCTGTCTGCTGACCTGGTCCCTGCAGAGTGGGACGTATCGACTCAGCCACTCAGCGACTAGGTCTCTTGGGCCCTCCTCCTGCACTGACCTTATCCCCTTGGCCCTCTGGGATGAGCCAGAGGACTGGTCCCCACGGCGCAGACGGTGCCCTGGCGCCCAAGCTGGGCTGGGAGAGCAAAGGCAGCTTGGCCGGGTGTGGCGGGCAGCGCAGACTGAGAACCCTTCCAGCTGGCACCGCATTCACCGCTCACCAGGGCTCAGAGTGCGGCCCACCGCCCCGCACCCAGCCACTGCCTCACCCCTCCCTCCCTCTGGGGGCTCCACCCACCCTCCCCTCTGGGGCCTGCCCGGGCTCCCTGGGGCTGCCCGCCTTGCTGTCCGGGATTGACCTTCCCCTCCAGCTGCTTTCTGGGGTTGAGGCTCAGTGCTTGGAGAAACCTGGACGGGGAGGAGGCAGGTTCGGGAGACCCAGGGGCGGACCCCGGGGACAGGGGACAGGGGAGCAGCACCCTCTTCACACCACTGTTTGGAGGAGACTTTCCAACACATTGCAGTGATCTACGCACACCCATGTTAAAAGTGGCACCACTCACAACAGCTGGACCTTGGAAACAGCCTCTCTGTCCATTGATGGGTGGCTAGGTAAAGGAAATGTGGTATTTACACACCGTGGAGTACTACTCTGCCATGAAGAAGGTTAACCATGAAGCATCTGTAGGACAATGGCTGCACCTCGAGATCATAATGTAAGTGAAATGAATCAGGTACTCAAGCTTCAATATCTCAAGGTTTCTCCTATATGAGAAGCCCAAAGTATAAGCAAAAAGCAAGACAAAAGATGGATGATAGGAGATAGGAAGAGGGCTCTTTTGCAAATGGGAAGGCTCCCTTCCCTTTCCTGTGGGGTACTGATGGCCCCCACCGACACCCCTGGGAGGCCACACAAATCTGCCCACACCCTCCCCACCCCTGGGGAGCACCTGTCCCAGCCTCTGGCCTCCTCTACCTGGGTCTGATCTTCCTCCTTTCCAGGCCTCCAGGATGGTCTTTGATGATTCCAGGCTTTTAAAAACTAAACACTCGATTTTCCCCTGGGGCCAGGCACACTCCATTTTCGGGACCAAAAGCCAGCTCTTAGGAAGAGATGGAAATCCCCCTCCCCACTGCTCCGTGTGTGTGTGTGTGTGTGTGTGTGTGTGTGTGTGTGTCTCCTTGCATACAGCTCTCCCAGGACTGACCTGGTGAGGGGGTGTGGAAGGTCTCTGCCACCAAAGAAATCTATTTAGACACAGTGTGAGGTGTGTGCTAAAATTTCCTACTTTATTTCTGTAGAAGTGAGTATCTAGCTGTCTTTTCTATCAGGTGAACTGAGAATGTTTTCTACTGAAGATATCATGATGTCACCCAGATTATGTTGCCATAAATATGTGGTCTCAAATATGGTTTAGTTTTTTAGGAAGCAGAGTTGCCCTTTGCTAAATGTGAGTAGGTAGCTGGGGATTTAGCTCAGTGGTTCAAGTGCTTGCCTAGCAAGCGCAAGGCCCCGAGTTCGATCTCCGGCACGAAAAACAAAACAAAACAAAATGTGAGTAGGTAGAAACATTTTCATGGTAAAGTGGTGGAAGAGAAGGAGGTTCAGACAAATGGGGAAGAGAGACAGAGGGAGGGGAGGAGAAGAGAGAGGAGGTGCAAGGGGTTGCCGGACCAGTCCTGTCTTACTCACCTGAGCTCCTCCTGCCAAGTGGAAGTCATCCCTGCCCTGCTGCGGCTAAAGGAAACCAAGCCCTCGGGGGAGGCAGACCCCTGAGGCGTGGTCCCACTTCCCTACTGGTCGACCTGGTCCAGGGGATCCGTCTACCGGCCGTCTCACTGACGGAGCAGACACTCCAGGGAGCAGGCCACGGGGACCACGACCTACACCCCTTTCGAAAGTATAAATCCACAGAGGGACAAGGATTTCAAAGGCACAGTTTGGGAGGTCAACCAGTGTCAAGCTTAAAGGTCTTGCTCTCATGGCTACTAATTCCAGTTTCAGGATAACTTTTCTATACTTTAGGGAAACT
>PVJO010022645.1:0-29042 GCA_004026905.1 Hystrix cristata | reverse complement strand
GCCAATTTTTCCAGCACCATTTGTTAAATAGGCTATCCTTCTTCCAGTGAGGGTGTTTGGCTTCTTTGTCAAAGATGAGGTATTTGAGTGTGTTTGGGGTTGTTTCTGTATCCTCCAATCTATTCCATTGATCCTCAGGTCTGTCTTTTTGCCAGTACCATGCTGTTTTTAATACTGTAGCTCTATAGTATAGTTTTAGGTCAGGGACTGTGATGCTCCCTGCTTTCCCCCTGTTGCTTAGGATCGTTTTTGCTATTCTTGGTCTCTTCTGGTTCCAGATGAAATTCATGATTGTCCTTTGTAATTCTTTGAAGTATGTTAGTGGTATCTTGATTGGGATTGCATTAAATCTGTATAGTAGTTTAGGAAGGATAGCCATTTTCACGATGTTGGTTCTTCCTACCCAGGAACATGGGATGTCCTTCCATTTTTTGATATCCTTTTCAATTTCCTTTTTTAGGGTGCTGTAGTTTTCAATGTAAAGGTCTTTTACTTCTTTTGTTAGATATATTCCTAAGTATTTTATTTTTTCGTGAAAGGTATATCTTTTGTTATTTCTTTTTCGGTGGATGTATTGTTTGTGTATAGGAATGCTATTGATTTTTGGGTGTTGACTTTGTATCCAGCAACACAACTGAATTTATTTATTAAATCCAGTAATTTTTTGGTGGAGTTTTTTGGGTCTTCTATGTAGAGTATCATGTCATCCGCAAATAACGATAGTTTAACTTCTTCCTTTCCTATCTTTATTCCTTTTATTTCTTTCTCTTGTCTAATTGCTCTTGCTAGTGTTTCTAGAACTATATTGAATAACAATGGTGACAGTGAGCACCCTTGTCTTGTTCCAGATTTTAGTGTGAAAGCTTCTAGTTTCTGGACATTTAGTGTAATGCTGGCTGTTGGTTTGTCATATATGGCTTTTATCATATTGAGATATACACCATCTATTCTTAATTTCTGTAGTGTTTTTATCATGAATGGGTGTTGGATTTTGTCAAATGCTCCTTCTGCATCTATTGAGATGATCATGTGATTTTTGTCTTTGACTTTGTTGATGTGGTGTGTTACATATATTGATTTGTGTATGTTGAACCATCCCTGCATCCCTGGGATGAATCCTACTTGGTCATGGTGTATAATCTTCTTGATAAATCGTTGTATTCTGTTGGCCAGAATTTTGTTGAGAATTTTCGCATCTATGTTCATTAGGGAGATTGGCCTGTAGTTCTCTTTTTCATTTGGGTCCTTTTCTGGTTTTAGTATTAGGGTAATGCTTGCTTCCAGGAATGATTTTGGAAGTACTGCTTCCTTTTCAATTTCATTAAAGTGTTTGAGGAATGATGGTATTAGATCATCTTTGAATTTTTTGTAGAATTCAGCTGTGAAGACATCAGGACCTGGGCTTTTCTTTGTTGGTAGGTTTTTAATCACCTCTTCAATTTCAATGGCTGATATTGGTTTATTAAGAGTTTGTATCTCTTCTTGGTTTAGTTTTGGTAATTTGTATGTTTCTAGGAATCTGTCCATTTCTTCCATGTTTTCCATCTTGTTTGAGTATAAGTTCTTGAAGTAGCACACATTATTTCTTCTCCTATATTTATTCCAAAAGGTTGCTTTTCCTTTATCTTGCAGGTATGCTATTTTATTGTAGTGAGTAGATTTGGATTTTTGGTGAAGAAGTATTTATTCTTTGTTTCTTTGAATGTGATCATTTTAATAAATAATTGAGACGTTTGAACAAAAGAGACACAATAATCATGGTTTTGCACGGTAAAAATTATTTTTGATTTGAATCAGTTTTGGACAGAATTCACAAATTCAAGATATAAAATAGTTTCTACTTGGATCACTTAAAAGCATGTGCAGACATTTTCCATGATTACACCGCTAATGTTAGGATGAAATGGTGTCCTTAGGTTTGGAAGTGGTGTTTGCAACCCTTTTTCTCCATGCACTACTCCTTGTGTCAGAGAGCATAACAGAGCATACAGCTTCCTGAGCTCGGAGGATCCTGCCAGAAGTGGAGAGAGGCAGGTACTGCTGTGGGATAGCACCATCTCAGAACAGCAATCACTGTACTGGGGAGAGTGACTTTCCCTCTTAGGCTCTACTGTGTTTAAACCAAAGTCATCATCAGAAGGGGAGAAACAAGCTGTTAGAGAGAGAAAGCAAGACTCCTTCCCGGTTACATCACTCATAGCTTCTCAATGAACCGGAAAACACACGACCCTCTAATTCCATTAAAAGAAAATTTCAAAAGTGTAGAAATATATTTTGAAAAGAAAACTATTTGTAATCTGTATGTTTTATCTTTTTTCTATTACTATAATTTGCTTTCCAAATATAAAGTAAAATACATCATGCTTTTTCCATAAAATTGAATCAAACAGTTTTTGTATTCAGTCTTAATAAATTATCCACATCTGAATAAATGTAAATTTATTTGACATTTTTCAATGTTTATTTTTTCAATGTTTAGACATTGATAAAATATATTTTCACAATTGAAATATTATACCTGTGATTTGTTTTCAAAGTAAATTCTTTTCTGTAGTATACATTTCATACTAGAATTAGGAGTTTTTAAGTTATACTTATTATTCTATCACTTTCTAGATACTTATGATTTTATTAGTTTCTATTTATCTTTAGATAAGTTTTTAATTTAGTTTCAGTTTTAGAATGAAGAAAAAATGAATTTCAAATTTTACAATGTCATACATTTTCTGTCAGTATAAAACCTGAATTTCCTGACTATTCATTGTAGGAATAATTATATATAACTACAGTGTAATAAAATAAGAACATTTTAAATAGACAAAATACAGTTATCTGCCTCATTGTCCATCATGAAGTTTGAGGGCTTATCTCGATGTGCATTAAAAGTCAGCTGCTGTCAGTTCACGGCGACTCCGTCTTTCTCACCTCTGCGTATTGCCTGCCTGAGCCACAGTTTGTACAGGCAGCTTCCTACAACTGACTGTCTTGGAAAACGCTGACATAAGTTCGGAATTTAAGTCCATATGTTAAACATATTGCACTTTGCTATAAGCTTGCATCAATCATGTTTTATTTTTCATTTTAAATGTGGACAATAAATATCTTTTCAAACATCTGGATGAGCCTGTGTGCCAGCATTAATAAGTTGACCTATCAATATACTATCTGATATACTAGGTTTTAAAATAAATTTATGGTCAAGAGTAAATATTCCTATTTTTAAACATACACACAGGTTCACACATGATGAAAATATATGTGATTGTCTTTTAAACTAATATATTTAATTAAAATTATTTTATGAGATTTTAAAAAATGTAATCATTAAGATTGGCTACATAGATTTTTTTGCTGACATTTCGAATGAGTAAAGGTTATTCTGAGGCCAACAGCCTGTTTCGTTGAGCCCTTAAACAAGGGCAGTCTTCCAGGTTAGCTTTTCTCTAAATTGAATACAAAGGAAATATTTATTCTGCGTACATGTAGTTTCTTTCCGTGCAGTGATGCATGATGGAATGATGCTTCTTAACTGTACCTCATGAAAGAATAATGTTCTTGCTTTTCATTGCATATTATATAATGTGCCTGCAAGGTGAGTGGCCAAAGTCTCACAGCAGCTCTATTTACTGGATGCTAGAATACAGGTGGGGTGGTGACATGAGACCCTGGTACACTGATAGCCAGTGTTGGCACTTACCTACTTCTGTAAATAAACCTATTTCTTCCTACTTTAGGAAGGAAGTTTCCTTCCTATGCTCCAGTTTTATTTTTTTTTCCTTCAAGTATACTTCTTTTTTTACAATTAGATAAGTTACATATAAAACCTTGATAATAATTGGATTCATTTTTGTAATTTCTTCTCCCTCATCACCATCTCTGCCTCAGAGAAATAAGTTTGGCTTCCTGCAAAGTTGACCAAGTAACATTTTGCTTAAAGTTCCAGTCTTCATAGTAAATATAAATGAAATATACTTTGTGTTTTTCTCGCAAATAACCCTCAGAGTCCTTACAGGAGAGGCATTGGTCGTTTTGTCTTGGCTTTGACCTTGTCCCACCTGTGATCAGGTTGCTACAAATAAAATAACTCATCTTATCTCTGAATATGAAAAGCAAACAGCTGTTCACCTAGCACAGAAAGCTAGAATTTTGGTATTAAAAAACAAATTAAAATGAAAATTCTCAATTGTCCTCTGGCGGCAAGACTCTGGGAGAAAATGAGTGATACAAAACAGTTTTGCAAAGGCCAGCCTGGGAGCTGTTAGAGGCAAAGCACCAGAGGAATTAGGGAAGAGACGGTTTGCACACATGCGGTTGGTTGTATTTGCTAAACAGAAGTTCAGAGGCACAGGACTTGATTCAGAGAAAGGCAAGAGAAAGCACTCCTGAGGCAAACAGAAAGCACAAGGACTTCAGAAGTGTTTTTGCTTCCCTAGAAGTGTTGTTACAGAGTGGATATTGAGTTTTAGAAGCCTCGGTGTGAGGCTCCAGGAGCACGGGGCTCTTTTGTAGCTGTGCTTTTCTGGCTTCGCTAAGTGTTCTCTGAAATCTCTCCTCCTAGCTCATGTGTGGCCCGTGAATGCCCAGAAGCTCAAGTGCTCCTGCTCTGACCACTCCCTCTAGGGGCTCGGTCACTCCAACGGCGTGCTGACAGCGAATGGTCAGCAGTGAGCCGAATGACAGTGTGAGGTCATTTAAATATTAACAGTTTAGCCGAGCAGCCTCACTACCCACACATATGTGTTGTTTAGGACAAGGTGAGTTCATCGTTGAGAAGAACGAAGTAGGACAATTGTCTGGCCCTTGGGCACTATAAGGTGATCTGGCACAGGTTATCCGTCTTTTTGGCACTTGCTTTCCATTTCTTTGCATTTAGGGTGGCAATGATAACAATGCTTGCATCAGAGGCTTGTTATAAAAATTGCAGAATACAAGGCCTGCGATTCAGTGCATTCTCTGTCAGCGTGTATAAGGTGACTGCTGTGTCCTGGCAGGGTGGTTATCGATATTAAGACTGAGACCGAACTAAAGGAAGTTGGCCGAGGGAAGGCTCTGGAGATGGCTTGTTTGCTGCTGCACTAACTGGCCCGAGCCACACTCTCCACCAGGACCCCAACTTCTACAGGGAAGTGATTCTCTCCACAGATGTGGTCAGAAGTGGAAATTTGATTGTTTTTTTTTTTTTTTCTAGCTCAATTATCATTGAACCACTTAGCAAATTACTATTTAACAATACATGAAAATGGAGATTTTCAGTTCTTCAAAAAAATTTCGTTAGCTGAATAAAATATTTGATGTTCATCATTCATTTTCTAATTTCTAATGTGATATCAGTACAAAGATACTTTTGAAATTTCTCAATGAAATCCTTATAAAGTCCCAAAGAAAAGTAGGGAGTTTGAGCTCAACCTGCCACATTAGGTGCCTTGGCTTTGAGTTGATGCGAGCACAAGTCTGAAGACACCATGAAAGGAAGGGGGATTTCCTGGTACCGCCCCGCTGCTCTGTGGTGGGACACTCCCACCAACCTCAGCTATGGCTGCCTCTCTGCATTATTTCTTCTGTTGTGCCAGGCCACTCTCTCCTGGATTATTTGGGATGATTCACAACAAATGCAAAGGAGAGTATGTGACTCATCCAAAGATTCCCTAAGCTATTAAATGATGATTCAGAGGTGCACACATCCACAGAGTTATTGCCATGACATGTACAGTTTCTTGTCCATTTCTTTGGACGGTAAATAACACTAGCTCAAAGGAAGTAGTTTAGCACTTTGGCTTCAAAGCTGATCTTTGAGGTTTTTGCTAGAAATGTACTCGATCAGAGGAAATCCTTGCTCCATAGAACAAAAAGTATGCTTAGACTTCAGCAGGTCAATATTGTCTCTTGGTCTCTTGGTCACAAACACACAGAAGTAAAATCTGGTAAAAAGAAAACCCATCTTGTTTGTAGAAGACATAAAAGGATTTCCAGGGAGATGAAGGAAGATTTAGAAGGATAGAGAGAAGAGAAGTTCACCTTATATGTCATGGATAACCCTAGCATCAATGCCCTCTATCCTTGTAGGACAGAAATAAGTGTATAGCAAACTCAGAGAAACCCAGAGAGGAGAAGATAGAGCTTCAAGCACAAGAGGCGTGACTGGGCTTTGCAGCATGTGATCTAGAATATCCAGCGAGGTGGAGAACTGCTTGCTGAGCAGTATTTTAAAAGAAGCTGCAAGTTAGTTTGAGATAGTGAAGAGCTAGAGAATTTGTGGAAGCCATGAAACTAGATCTACCAGAATTTGGAACACAAGGATTTTCAGTCTGAGCCAAGTAAACAGCTTGGTAGTAGAACCAGAACTCCACTGAGATGATAAAAACAGTCAGAAGACAGAACTTCTGGCCCTGTTTTTTAAGTCTTGCAAATTCTCACTTCTGAGTACAATGAGGGAGAAGAAAAAGAAAAGGAAGTCCTTTGAAAGGTTTACTTCCCCAGAGAGGCTGAACTAAGTAGAAATAAATAGCTTCAAATGGAAAGAAACAGTTACTTTTAAGGCTCAATTTAACATGTCCACACACATCCATTCATTGCCCCTTAACTCTACCCAGCAAGATGAGGATAGAAAGAAAGTTTAGATGAGTAAGCTAGTTATTGAAAGTAAGTCCACAATTCCATTTTGGAATGTTAGAAAGTCCAGGGATATTGTTAACATAGATATGCAGGACTGGGCTTTTATTTCCATGGTGAACATTTCAAAAATATACCAACTTAAGGACCTGGTACAGTATACCTTTCATTTGACTTTCAATATATGTAGTTAATATCATGCTTAAAATACTCTTGAATTAGTTGTTAACATGTGTGTGTTTAGGATTTCACAAATGCATCTGGATTTGGGGGTTGTGCTCATATTACTAAAATGTCTGAAAAACTGATGGCTGTGTGGTACAATGCACAGACCATTAGCATCAGACCATTTAAACAATCCAGTGGGCTCTAGCTAATTGGCATTTTGTAATGGAGGAGCTCATCTTTACTTAAGTGATAGGATTTTGGATTTGACACCGTGGAACTTCAGTAGTCCTTTGTCCACTGAATATCACAACAGTGCCCTGTTGGCCTGGCTCTTGGTCTGGTTCTGCTTCTGTCCTGCTAGGGGGTGTTCCCTTCCCAAAACACATCCATTTGCTAATGAAAAACAGTAAAGCTCTATTAAAATCAAGTCTTAAGAGACAGTACAATAAACATCTTTTAGTGTAGGTGATGCTTAATTTTTGTAATTACATGACTAATACATATTCACTATACAAAATAGCATGAGAAGGAGGATATGGTATTTTACATTTTGTATTACAGGTAATTTAAACCTTCCACATTGGAGTGATTGAGACTTACTTGTGTTCTAGAATTAAATTGTAGTACAGTCAGCTAATTTGGAAAGATCCAACAAATATATAAAAGACTTCCTGGAAAGAATATAAAATTGTCTCTTTTAGGATAGTATTGTTTTTGTGTATATTTTTAGGAATTTCTTTGAAAATCATATTAATATTTTTAAACTGGATTTGGTGCTGTGTTTTTAAGTTGTGACATTTCAAAAGTGTGTTATATATATATAATTTTTGAGACATAGATATATCTTGGTCTGGCCACAGCTCAGGTTGTCTTACATTTTAATTGATTTTAAAGGTCAAATGAATATATTTCATGACACAAGAGAAGAACACGAAGTTCACATTTCAGTGTCCTTGAGTAAAGTAGTCTGAGAACACAGTCATTCCTGCTCATTTGTCAAGAGCTGCCTTCGCTCTCCTCCAGCAAAGTTGCTCTACTGCATGTGGCCTGCAAAGCCTACAACGATTATTAACCAGCTTATTACGGAAAATGTTTTCCACGCTTGCTGTAACCACTTAGATTTAAGAAAAATACTGGAGACTCTGACTCATTTCTCATGCTGAATTGGCATTCTGACCAGGAAAACCCCTCACATGGTGGTCACATTAGACCTTATTTTTATTTCCAAGAAAGAGAGTTCATGTACTCAGTTTCTCAAACAGGCACACATGACTGTGATACTATGTAGTAGTGACTAAAACTTTGACACACAGAAGATGAGACGTTTAGCTGACTTTCTAATTCTGGGAAATCATTCATCTAGAATAACTCTAAAGAATAAGAATAAAATCCTCTACCCATAATCACTCATATTTGATACTACAGTATAACAGAGTACGTGAGAAATGGAGGTCTTCAGCACATGATTTTTATTGTGCTTGATACCTTTACTAGAATCTATCAAGTTTAGAACACAGTTTTTCCCCAGTCACTGCTACTTTCAGCCGATATAAAGAATTAAAATGATGTTGGGTTGGGATCATTTAAAGAGCTGTAGAACATACGTCATCTGCAGAGTGTCAGAGATTTCAGACTGTACACTGTGTGCAAATCCTGGATTTCTCACTGGAGGAGAAAGGAGGTTACAGGATGAGGTGTCTTCTAATAAAACTTTCAGTCCTTGGTGTATTTTTCTTCTGTAGCAAAAGATGTGTCAAAATCATGCGATAATTTTAAAAACGTGTAATATTATTTTCCATTTTATTCTAACATATCTTTTAACTTATAGAAACTTCCCTATGTCTTCTAAAAATTTTTATGGAAATTTTGATCTTTATTCCTTTGAGATTATTTTTCATTTCTCAAGGATATTTCTGTGAGAAGCTAAGAAGTTACTGAATATTTTAAAAGGGAGCAAATTATTGATTTCTAAGTCTAAATGAATTTAATAGCTCAGTCTCAGGTATCCTACAGACTTTAAATTTCTTTGGAAAAACAAGATTAATAATTTAAAGTATAGGAAGGGGAAAGGACAAAAAGCAGAGCGTGCCTGAGCGATTAGCTGGAAATACTGATGTTGCTACCAAAGCTAAAGCAATTGAACAATAGCAAGGACTGGCCAATGGTATGGAAAATTCTCAGAGAACAGAACAATACAGGCAGGACTGATGAAAAATGGGGAGGAGCATGAACTATAGTAGGTGAGCAGGTTAAGAAACAAAGATATACCTATTAATAAAAATATTCAAAATGATTTTGGAATTTCCGATTTATATTTAAAATCAGGAGACTATCAAACTACATAGAGTTCTACCCTAAGTTTTTATTTTTGCTCCTGAGTGGGTTCAGATTTCACACTCTGCTTGTAAATATCCATCAGCCATAAACCACATAACAGCAGTCGAGTAATTTGAGCTCGTTCGTTGGTCATTGCAGAAATGGGAAAATAAGAAGAAGAAACCAGATTTGGGTCAGTATTGGTGCTTTCCATTCTATTTTATTGTTAAAAGAGAAAATTACAACAAATCTAGTTCTATGAATCTTAATTGGTTTATTTGTGATCGTAGAATCAGACAGCAGTCTGAATCAAACATAGTTCCAAACACCCTGCTCCACACAGGCAGGTTATCTAAGGAAATGACATATGAAAACAAGGACGGGAGTAGGGATGCCCAGTTGGTTACAGGGGTGTCAGTAACATTTGAATGCGGCTTGAACAGCTGGCCACTCGTAATTAGCTGAGGCACATCTCTTGTTACAAAGGTGCATTATAATCTATTTACACATCGAATTAGAGTACAGTTCACCATATATGGGGAGACTTTTAGGCTAAACTTAAAATAGGTATGGGAGCAACTATGGGCCAAATTTAATGCCATTATCTGCCATGGAGAGGCGTGTCCCAATAACCCCCTTTCCTTGTTCTGAAAGCAGTTGTTACCGTTGTCAGCCACATTCCTGCTTGGCTATTCCTGCTATGTAAACAAGATTGGTTGCATTTCAAGTTTCTTTGGCTTTTGCCACCAATTTTCATTTGGACTATACTTTATAAAGATAGCATTGAGTGTTCTAGACCCCAGTTTCCAGCGAACATAAAATTTATCGTGCTTGTGGGTTAGTGGTAGTCATGTAACTAGAACACACATCATTTGATTGTTAGTAGAGTAGGTGAGATTAATTTTCTTGAAATTGTAAAGATACATCTGAGGTTATTGATATTGGCTAAAGTTTGTGAAGTTTACCATGGTTGTAGTATATAAGACAAATAATATAATTTGCACAAACATTGTGAATATTTTTCTTCCTATCAAATCTACATAATATTTATGATAAGTCATTTTGCCAGTGTTCCCCGCATGTCCCATTCCAATGACTTGCTAATACTCAGTACACAGTTTTAAGACTGTGATTTACTACATCCAAAGGGTGCAAAAGCCAAAGTCAGAGGAGGAAAAAGGAACACGAAGCAAAGTCCACAGAAAACCAGGCATACACTTCCAAGAGTCTTCTCCCAGGGGAGTCACAGAGAGTGTACTGGATTCTTCTAGCCATACATTGTCATAACAGGTGTAAAATATTTTCTACCAGGGGAACTTATTAAAGAACCAGTGCCTGGCATTTTTAATAGAGACTAGTCACAAAGTGCCTTTTGCTTGAACATAGAAATTTAAGACTCTCAGAAGGAAAGCAGGGATTTGGCACAAACTTCACTGTTGTGCAAACAATAAAGGTGCAGCAAGACTTTGATCCTATGAGTTGTAGGAGACTTCCTGAAATTCGACTTCCTGCCACCCAGGAGCCCACCTGGCAAGCAGGATTTTCTGAATATAGTGGTCAGGCCTGCCAGGTCGACTGTTTCCTGCACAACCATAAATTAGGATAATAAAAATGGAGATATCTTTAAGGAAATAACCCTTCTATCAAACGTTCAAACATGATGCATTTTATTTCCCCTTATTTTATTCATGTCCTCTAGCGATCAGTATCCATTTGGTAAATATGACCGCTGGCCTCCCACAGGCTGTGGAACTACATATTTCACTGGGCACTGGAAAAAAACATTGCACATTCTAGTTGTATTTATTTTTATTTAGAGATAAAAAAAAAGCTCTGTCATTCAATGTATGGAGGAGTGACACTACCTTCGTCTTCTTTATGACTAGTGTATTGCTTTTCACATGTGTTATATTAAATATACTAGGGGAGGAGGAAACAGTGTCTTTCTACAAAGTAAAGGCATGATGGGTAGGGGAGCTCTCCTTCCTTTATTTATTTTAGAGTGCCTAACATTTTACCTGTGCTAGGTAAAGCCAAATAAAATTTCATAAAATATGGAAATGGGTAAAAATCCATCTTGTCAAGCTTATCATTCTTTATGGCAGAGTAGTACTCCATTGTATAAAAAAAACACATTTTCTTAATCCATTCTGCTGTTGATGGGCATTTGGGCTGCTTCCATGATTTACAAACTGTGCTGGTATAAACATGGGTGTGCATATATCCCTGTGGTATAATGATTTTAATTCTTTTGGGAAGATACCAAGAAGTGGAATAGCTGGGTGAAATGGAATCTCTAGTCCTAGTTCCCTGAAGAATCTCCACACTGATTTCCATAGCAGTTAGGGAAGAAAATGTCCAAATGGGAAAGGGAACAAGGGAGGGGGAAAGGAACAGAGGGACAAGAGAAATAAGAAATGGAAGGAAAAAATGGAAACAAATCTTTTGTAAATAGGGAGGGAGGAGGGAGTGAGGGGAGGAGAATGGGAAAAAAGAAGCAACAAGATATGTCATGTACAGGTATAAATTACCTATGATGAATGTTATCAATATGTACATCTAAAATGTACCATTAAAATAAAATTTTTTAAAAAATGCATCTTGTCCAGAAATCCTGAAATGACTATACAAATAAGATAAGTGTGAATGAACAACACAAATTTGATACCGCCTGTACTCATAGTATGCATTTTTGGTGTGATTACATCATGGGAGCAAAAATTCTGATGCTCTAACTTTATCTGATAAGGGAAGGGCAAGAAAAATTAGAATTGCCAAATGACAATCTAAAATGGTAGAGTACTTTCTGTATAGCTTTGTTGACATAGGTAATGGATAAGTAAATTCTGTGGCTGGAATTATCCTTTACTGGGGTTTGAAGTCCAATGTATATCGAGAGCATGATTAAAATTATCACTGGAGGAGTGTACAATCAGAAAACTCGGCTGTAGGGGAGTGTCATTTTCAGACAGTGTAATGTTGTGTTCAGATTTTTCACCTGTTTGGGAGAAATCACATTCAGGCCTCTCCTTCTGTACATCAGAAATAATTGATTCTGTTTCACCAGCAGCAGAGTATTTTCCTTGACAGTAATGATTCTAAGACCTTCACATCACTTTCTTGTAGAAATCAATGAAAATTTCCCCTCAAGCAAAGTAAGCTGTAAAGCAGATAATCATGCTATAACCACTGACTGGGTTATGGCTTTTGTATTTTAGTGAGCTTCTCCATTTTCAGACCATCAGAAAAATTAATTAAATTTACAGACTGGTCTGGTGGATGAGTCTGGCTTTTTATATGATAAATTTTATATCTTATTTATCTGGGTACTAGATATAAAATAGTGAGAAAAATCTGGTCTCTGCCTAGTAGTGAGAGAGGTAGGCACATAAAGAGACAATTTTAATTATGTGCAATAGATTCTATGACACAAATATAGTGGGTTCTATACAACCCAAAAGATGGGTAAGTTTTAATATGTACACTTATTTTAAAACTGTATGCGGATATATTTAGGAAAAACCTTGAGAATATTTTGAATCAAAAACCCTTATTAACTACCAACTGGCAGTAGAACATTTATAGAATAACTCATAACTATAAGGATATGCGCATAAGAAAATCAATTTAAAAAGGATTTCAGGTAGTGGGGCAGGGAGTTCAGTGGTGAACTGCTGCTTAGCATTGTGCTAGGGCCTGGTTTAATCTTTAGCACCATTAGAAATAAAAATTAATAAAAAATGAAAATGACATCAAATAGCTTCTAGCCTAGAAAATCAAAAGTGTTCCCAAGAGATAATTTGAATCCTATTGCACTGTTTTTTCACCGCACATAACAATATTTCCAGGCATCTTTCAATTACCTTCTTGGCTTCACTAAATTCATTGTTTTCCTTCATGTTTCTTTACATCAACTTGATACATTACTCTTTAGATTTTGGTGAATATTTCCAGCCAAATTAAGAATGTTTCATGCAGAAAATTCTCACTTCAGGGCCACTCTACCTGAGCTAACCTTATCAGTGGGCTCATTAAAGGGAGACTATCGGCTATAAACACATTTGAATAGCAATAACAAACAACTGTAAACATGGAGCATGTTTACAATTATAGAAAGCGTAAAGGCACACCAGAGTTGAGACAATGATATTATAGGGTACTGAAGGCCATTCCTGACCCAAAGTACTTTATTTTAAAAACTAAGACCAGGATATTCCAGATAGATGATAGCAGTAGCAGTGGTATAGTTTTCATTGTGTTTTTTCTAGTTTCCTTGAATCTGTAATTTTATTTTTTTATTAGTACGTGTTTGCAGTACATAATGATTACATTTATTGTGGGGAAATGGTACATGAACATAAAACATTTTAATTATTTTTTTTGTTTTGTCCTCTATCTCTCCTCTCCCTCCTTGCTCCTTCCAACTCTCAGTCCCCTTCTCATTTGCAAAAGCTCTATTTTGATATTTTTCTTCTTCAATTCTTTATTTTTCATCCTCTTTCCCTGCCTTCCCTCTCCCCTCCCTTCATCTTACCTTGAGACCATAATATTAAGTAAGATAAGTCAGACACACAACTTAAATATATATATGAATCTGCAATTAAAAAACAAAAACAAAAACAAAAACAAATGACCAGAGTTTGAAGCAAAAAGCACAGGAATTCATTTACAAAGAAAAATCTGGGTGACAAGTTATCTTCACAAATTCCAATATACAAGTAGATGGAGAAAACACCAGCAAAAGTAACCCCTACTGTTGAAAAAATACAGAAAGAATCAAAAGGAAGGAGTGGCATGGATGATCAACCTGAGATCTAAAGCCCCACAGTTAATTAGAGTGAGGCAGACACAGTCGATAAAACTGGGTGGATTTTGCATTCCCTGATAGATGCTGTGTATCATGGGCTTGGTGTGGAAAACATTGAGGGGCTCAAGCTTTCCAGCTTATAGGATCTGTCAACACTGACCAGCCATGGCTAAGTTTCAAGGTCCCATGCTGAGGAAACAGTAGCAATGGTAGAAATAAAAACTGAGTAGACGGTAAACTGAATGAGTAAAATTTGAGTAGGTACTTATATTGGAAGAAAAAAGTAGACTCAAAAAATCAAAGATCTAAGATTTACTCCTAGAAAATGGTAAATAACAGGCAATTTAAACAATTTAAACAAAGGTATTAAAACAGAAGGAAATAATAATGTGAAGAACATAAATCATTGACTAAAAAGAAAACTAGAAGAGATAATCAACAAATTTTTATTTTTTCATTCCTACCTTTTTTTTTACTCAGCTTAAATCTATTCACTTCCTTTTTCTCTTTATTATTATTTTGTAAGTACTGAGGACTGAACCTAGGAGTTTCGTAATGAACTACATCACCAGCCTTTATTTATTATTTTATTTTGAGAAAGGCTGTCATCAAGTAAGTAAGTTGGCGAGACTGGACTAGAACTAGCAATCCTCCTGCCTCAGCTTCCAGAGTACTGTGACAATAGACATGTACTACCACACCGCTTTCCTACTCACTTTTGTATCTTCAAATTACCTGTTGTTCCTGAAGATCAGAGGTCAATGAACTTTATTTAGTATCCAAATAGTACATGTTTTGTGGTCTAAGGACAATACAGTCTTTGTCTCTGCTACTTAACTCTGCCACTGTAGCACAGAAATGTCCTTAGATTATAGGAAAATGAATGAGTCTAACTGGGTACCAATAAAACTTTATTTTCAAAAATAGACAGCTGGTCAGATTTCACTAAGCAATAATTTGCCAATCTCTACTCTAGAACCGGTATTGTCCAGTAGAAACTTAACATAAGCCACAAATATGAGATACATGTAATTTAAGATCTCCTACTTGTTACTACGTTTAAAATGTGACATTCACTGTAATATTGTATCAGACCTAGATATAAAATTTCATCATTTTACATTTAACAAATGCAAAGCTTTATTAAAGATATTTTCTATTCTTGGTTCCATCCAACATCTTCCTGTTTCACATGTGTCTTGCCCGGCCGCACCTCTCTGTCCCTGGGCCGCGTGTCAGGGCTTACGGACCTCACAGTTTCCTTGCAGAACAGGGCGGCACCAAAGGTGTGAGTTTGCCGCAGATCAGGGAATCTCAAAGGGATGTGTAAACAAAAGAAAGCGCAGGTAACTGTGTTGTCTTATGACTGGCTAGTGCTTTGCTTCTCTGAGACCCTGCATTGCAGCATAAATGAAGAACACTATCAGATTTTCTTCTTCTTTTTTTGTGTGTGTGTGTTTTGTTCATGGTACCGGTATTTTCAACCCAATGTGGATCTTTGTGTCAATGATGTCCTCTGACACTGGGTTGCAGAGAGATTTTTGCCTAACGATCACTTATATCAGTATAAATCCTCTATTTTCTTTTCTCTACATTTTAAAATGGCAGTTACAAATAGAGTGTATTACAATTTGATATTTTTAGAAGGTGCATAAAGATCACAGTATTCAAACTGAAAATGAGACAGTACTGGAATACTGATTTGAAAAATGTAAGTGGGCTGATATATTTGGACTGAGTAGTTATATATAGCTTTTTTAGAGTAGCAACGCAGAATAAAAATAATTGGAAGTCATTTTTTTCTGAATTGGATGTATGAGATCTATATTATTTCCAATTTGGAACACTTCAGTCTAAGAGTTATAAGAGTGACAGAAGTAGAGCCTTTTCTATAGAAAAAGGTTAATGAAACAAAATATGTGGGATTGAACAAACTGAAGGTAAATTAAATTGTATTCAAGAACATTGTGTTGGGAAAGAAGTTGCCCACTATAGTCACTAAGGATAGAACCAGAGAAAATTAGCTTCAACTGTAATAGAAGTAATGTAGCCTAGATGTTCCAAAGAAACTTTTTTCAGCATGAGGGATGCAAAAGGAAGTGTTACCAGGGGAGTCCTTGGGATTTCATTTTCTCAAATATGTGTGTTTTCAAGTAACGTGTAAACAGATAATAATTTGAGCATATTACCGAGATATAACGTTTCCCTAAAGTACAGGGAAGTAATAGAGAAACAGTAGTGATCCTTTCGCTCTTTAATTTTCTATTCACTTAAAGATAACAGCATTAGTTTCAATTGAGAGTGGAGAGGAACTGCTGGGCTAGCAGACAAAGGTCGCTGTGTGGAGGTGAGCGGGCGACTTCCTGGTCAAGGGTGGCACATGGCAGGCAGGCCCCAGGCTCTTGAGAGCTCAGCACGTCAAATACCATAAAACAGGGTGAAATCAAATTTATGAAATTGAGAACATTTCATTATAATCTTTAAAAATATTCATACATGATGAAAGATGGGTGAAATCCGTATTTCTGCATTATTTTCAAAAGAAAATTCTGCCTGGAGATTTCAATTTGTGTTTAAAATTATTATAGTTTCCATCTGCTTTTTCATTTAATAACAAATAGCAAGAATCATCTCAAAATACTCCAGTTTTTTCATATTTAACCTTGAAAGACTAGATTATTTCTTTTGAACTCTCAAGAAAATTTAATTTTTTAGCATCAATTTATGATGTTTATTCAAAAATTTAACAAACATTTATTGGTTAATCATTTTCTTTTCATATTATGACTTACTTTTCTACAAATATTATCAGGATGATTGTATTAATCGATTTTCTCTTGCTCTAATAGAATACCTGAGAATGAATAATTTATAAAGGAAAAAAGTTGATTTTTGACTAATGGTTTCGAACGCCCAAAAGCATGGTGGTGGTGTGTGTTGAGCTTCTCGGGGGGGCCTTTTGCTGCCCCACACATTGCAGAACTTCAGAAGGGAAAATGGGCACATGCAAAGACAGAAAGGGAATGTAAGGGACTGAAGACCTCATAACAACCCACTCTGCAGATAACCAATCTAGTCCCACAAGAGTGAGAACTCACTCCCACCAGATGGTGCTAATCTACTCATGAGGGACCCACTCCCAGGATGTAAAGCCCTCCCACCAGGTCTCCTCTCCTAGTGCTGCCATTTTGAGGAATGAAACTTCTACATGAGTTTTCATGGGCACAAGCAAAGTCAAACCATAGCAGTGACCAGTCTCAATACATTAATACTATTTTGATAGAGTTAGCGCTGTAGGCAGTGAGTACACACAGGTGCCCTCTGTAGGGTCTGTAACTGAGGTGAGAGTGGATGACGTATGAGATTAGGGGATGGAGTCAAGCCCCACAAAACTAACCGCCTTAATAAATGAAAACCTAAGAGTCTTAAATACTCAAAGACTAATAGAATAGGGCACTACAGAATAGAATAGGGCATATAGAATGGGGCACCATATAGTATTAGTAAATATATGCTTTCCATCGGAATCTCTAATTAAAGAAATATCCTCTAAGTATAGTTTATATTCCAACATAACCTTTCATTCTGTTCTCATTTTCCCCTCCCTTCTTCTATGGGTTTGTTGAGTGTCCCTCCGCTTTATAGTTCGAGGATTTGCTTTTGGTTCTTTCCAGTGCCTGAGGTCTTTGTAGTCTCAAATCACTTTCAGTCTGTGTCACATGGAGAGTTTCCTGGAAACTCCAGCGCAAGAAGGAACCACCCTACACATCCGCAAAGGTGTCACGCTTCAGCACAGGATATTTTCCCCTTTGTGTTAGTCCTTTAATCTGCTTGCTGCCCACATTCCTTTGGTTGGGTAGAAGTAGAACAAATCTGCTCTTGCTCCCACTTATTCTGAAATGTAGCCATTTGGGGCCCCAGCATATGTTGTCAGTGTCCAGGTTCTTTAGTCACATTCCTCACTGCGCGGGCACTCAGCTTCTCTCTGTCTTTAGGCCCCTCAAACCTGCTTGGCAAATGCCTTGCAGAAAAATAAGCTTTAGTGCTCTGCTGACCTGCGATCGCTACCATCTGTATTCAAGTATCATGACGTGTTTCTCTTATTTTATCTAGTGCTTTTAGTTGTTTTTCGTGGCAAGATTGGTACAAATTACCAGTAGTGCTGTTACCAGAAAGAGTGAGGGCTGTAATTTCCTTCTCCTGCAAGCTGTCTTTCATATTGCTACCCCTAAATCACTAGAAATTGTGCTGATAAAAAAAAAAAAAATCAAAGCTCTATGTGATGGAACATCAAAAGTAGTGGCAAGTTCCCTTCCTAGGACATGCTTTTACTGTTATACTTCCTAAAAAAATATAATCTCTCGCATCTCTAATGATCCAGACAATATGGCCAAATCAGTCTAATGCAATAATTGTTCCAATTATATTTGGTATTTCCAAGGTGGATTCCTGTGAGAAATCCTGTCTCTCATGCATTTCGTCACACAATAAGTAACACAATGATGTAAAATGGAATGACTTAGAAATAGAGAAACTGTACTGATGTGCCCTAAACGCTTTCATTTTGGTCCTGATTTGCACAGCAGTACTGTTTGTGAAGCTTATCCTGTAAACAAGACGAGTCTTTCATCTTACACGGAAAATCATGTTTATTATTTAACTTTATTTCTTGTTGGTGAACAGATATTACTTGTATGACTGACTTTTTACTTCATTCCAGTCATTCTGGTACTTCATTCTATTAAGTTTTTATGATCTGTATAGAAGTCTTACGCAACTCAAAGGACAATCGTAAAAATCAGCAAGAATTTCTGGAAATATTTATCTATTTTAGGTTTCAAATATATGTATTTGTTCAAAACAGATGACAGTCACATTCATTGTAAAGATATAAAGGAAGTTGGAATCATAATTTCACTACCCACAATGACCATTTTCAAGTAGAACAGTAGAATGAGCAAAATACATTTTAAATAGCAAGTCAACTATTTTTACTAATGATTATGTTGAAAGAGTATGAGTTAAAAATATGTTTTTCTTTTTTTCTTTTTTTTCTTTTGGTGCCGGGGATCGAACTCAGGGCTTTGTGCTTGCCAGGCAAGCACTCTAACCACTGAGCTAAATCCCCAGTCAAAAATATGTTTTTCATCACTTTCCCTCATTTTTCATGGTGGTTGTTGATTTCTTATACCTGATTGCTTTACCACCTGCAATGGTAATAGAGACTGTGGACATTTTTTTCCTTCTCCTATAGCTTTTGGTTTTGTTTGGTTTGTTTTCTTAAATTTAATTTACTTTTTACAGAACAGTCAAGTCTGCAGAAAACTTGAGCAGAAAGCACAGAGCACTCCAGTATTTTCTCTCCTATTACGCTCCCCCTCGACCTCACCCATGGTCCTTTGTCCAAAATAAGATCCTATTTTAAACTATTATTTGAATAGACCATTATGAATAGATTTCATAGCATAATGTCATTTTTCCTCTATGCGATGTTTTCATTTCAGTACAAAGCTACAAAATGGCAAATAACTGAGTCAATTATAAAGAATTTGTACTATGAGTTGAATAAGTCTCCTCTGAAATGCTTAGGACTCGAAATATTTTAGATTTTTTTTCAGATTTGGGGATATTAGCATATATACACACTAAGACATGTTGAGGATAGGACCCAACTCTGAACACAAAATTCATTTGTTTTATATATCCTGAAAGTAATTTTATACAATATTTTTAGTGCATTTGTATTTTACCTGAGATCCATTATGAGATCAAGTGTGGAATTTTCCATTGGCAGCATCATATCTGTAGACTACTGGTTATGATGGGCTACACAAAGTGTAGGGTGGTTGTGCACAGTTGCTAGTTCCAACAGATCCATAGCATGCTTTAAATCCCCTTTACAGAGTTTTCTTGGCTCCCTATAATTAGCTAAGCCTTTTTCTCTCCGTGGCTGAGAAGCAGAGAATCGCCACTTGAGTACTAACCCAGTGCCTGGACCTGGATACCTAGTCAGTGACCTAGTTTTCTAAACAACTAGATGGGGTAGAATAGAGTTGCCCCAGTTGACTGAGAACAATAGCAGCAACAACACTCCCAGTCCAGGAAGCCTCTAAAATAATACCAGGAGAGAAGCTTTTGGTCCTAACCCCACACCAAATTAAGGCCCTGCTATAGTTCAAGGGACACTTGGGGGTGATTGGAAAAATTCTTACTAAATATCAGGCTACCCTTATCAAAAACTCAGTCTTCAGTCTTACAGAGTTTTAAATCCAGCTACCCTCTTCTCACCAGCCAATGGGTAGAACATGAATGTGAACAAACTATTTCCCAAAATTATGCTAGCTGCGCTGACCTAAAAGACTAGCCATTAATGGGACAGGAGAGCCCATGGTTCACTGATGGCTATAGCTTTGTAAAAGATGGCCTTAAGAAGGTAGGATATGGTATAATAACCCAGGTTGTTAAAACAAGAGGACTCCCTCCTGGAACTTCAGACCAAGAGACAGAGCTTACTGCTCTCACTTGAGCTCTTTGACTTGCTCAAACAAAATAGGCACTATATATATATATATATATATATATATATATATATATATATATATATATATATAAAAACTCCAAATGTGTTTTTCTGGTCCTACATATACATGTACCATTTGGAAACAGAAGGAACTCCTGACCACCCATAAGTTGGTGGTAAAACATAGACCTTCAGCCTCCTTGAAGCAGCAAATCTCCCTAGCAGTTGTCTGTTGCCAGAGACAGCAGAACACATCCTGTTTGCCAGGATAACTCTAAGATAGATCTGGCTGCCAAACAGGCTACCCTCCAAAATAACCCCAGTCTATCAGTAACCCTCCTCATAACCCCATTTTAAAACTTTATCCTAGAGCCATGGTGTTCTGAGGGAAATCTCCAGATGATTTGTGATGAGAGGAGAGTTCAACAGAGCCAGTGGTGGTATGTTGAATCCTAGCTGTTTCCATTACAATGAGTACAGTAGAAAGTTATTAAGTCCCTACATGATGCTTTTCATGGGGAGGCACGGCCACTATGGCTCATGGATATTCTAAAGAAACTGGAATCCATAATATTGTAATTCAGGTCTGCAAGGACTGCCCTGTCTGTGCCTTCTACAATGCCGAGATCCATCCACCCTCCTACTGGGAACCGATACAAAAAGGGACCTCCCCTAGGGGAGATAGGCAGATATATTTCTCCCACATGCCTTCTTGAAACGCATATACACACCCCCTGGTATGCACAGACACCTTCCCACTAGGTCAAAATGAGCCCTACAGTTAATAAAAGGTCTTCTCAGGGTATTAACCTGTCAGTTTGTACTACTCAGGTTAATCCCTCAAATGGGCCATAAACTTTGCCAGAAACCTACACTGAGTAAATTGATCAGCTCCCAACACCATGACATGGTATCCTGCAACCCTTAAAACAGTCCTCAGGGTTGGTTTGTTTGAGATGGTTTACAGAGGGCCTTTCCTGACCTCAGACCTGTTCACGGATCCAATTATGTTACCAGCTTAGGACAATTTCAACAGGCTTTCTGAGGTTATGTTAACAGAATTCTCCCTGCCCCAAAGAAGACATATGCCCATCCTAGGTAACGCCAGGAGATAATGTCCTAGTTAAAACCTAAAAGGAGTTGGACCCCAAGAATAGCTCTGAAGTGGAAAGGCCCTACCAGGTCCTCTGACTACATCCTTGGCAATTAAGTTCCAGGGTATAAATAGTTAGATGCACCTCTCCACAATTAAGAATATGCTACCACCTCCCTCACTGACAGTGGCTACATCAAACACTATTTCTGTGGGCCGGTGGAAGACCTTAAGTAACTCTCCAAAAGAACATCAAGTAAGAAATCAAATTATTACTTCAATACTAAGTTGGCCTCTGTCTTTGGAATAGTCCTACTTTAGGGCTTTTCTGTCTGGGTAATATAGCTTCAACTCCATCCTTCACTTCTTATCCTCCTCTCCCTCAAGGTCACCTGGGGAGAATCACCCAAGCACCCTGTAGGCCCGGCTCTAGAACAGCTGGCCAACCTTAGAAACTTAATCCAATGTTGGCTGAGCCTTAAAATGTTTGAAATACACCAAACTGAGTTGTTCCTCTGGAGACTGCTGGTAGAGGCACAAAAATGGAAAGAGGCAGGAGGAGGACACTGACCCATGTTTCTTTGCTGGAGGAACTCAAACTCCGAAGCCTCAGGACCCTGGGGTAGGTCTCACCTTTACTCATAAGGGTAGCTAATTGCTTCTCCAAGTTTGGTGGCATGGGACAAGGCTTGGGTTTCCTTGACTTCTCCCTTTGCGACAGTCATTTCAACATGTTTGGGACTATGATTCAGAAAATGAGAAACTTCTTTGGGAGGCAGAGGGAGAGGGAGAGGACTATAAACATGTCAACATCACTATACCTTCCTTCCGGCGGGCAAACAAACAGCACAATTATTCCTGCCATTTGAATGGACTCTGTCAGACGTAAACAACACTAACAGTTGCTGGGGGTATCTTTCCCAGCAGATGGGCCTCATGCTTGGTGAGATGGGCCATTACCTTGCCTCCAGATTCTCTCTTTACTCGCATTACCTGAAACCTAGCATGCCAGGCTCCTCACGACCATATCGACCATATCACTGTAGAACCCCCTTTTGTATTCATGAGTGGTTCGTGGGAATTAGGCCTGGCTCTGTAAGTCCACGGGCCCCACCGGACCTAGCATATCTCTATCAAATGTAGGCTAATCATCCTCCTATCAGTTCACCTGGATGCAAGGACAGTCCACCCCTGTTTCTCCTCCAGACACTGGTCTCGACTTCCTCGGTGGACACTCCCTAGAGCACACTATAGCTTTTATCAGCAGAGGTAGTGGTACAGTGATCAGAGCCTTCTAGAATCTCCATTTCTTTTATCAGTCTAACTTTCCAACTTCTAGGACTTTCTCCAATCTGAGCTCCTTTCCAGAATAATCCCTCAGCCAGGTTGGGTTTGAGAGACCCCTCGAAGAGCCCCAGCTGAACCTCTCCAAGGCGTGCAGAGTCTTCCAGCCCAGTAACCCCATCCTTAAACCTGTGGGGCTGGACTGGGAATTTTTCAGAGGCCTCTTCTGGCTAGTGCACCTTCAGGTAGCTCATGCCTCCATTTGAAACTAATCCCTGGTGCTCCGGCAGTCCCGGGAGGTGATGGCAGAGGCTCCAGAGGCTCAACAAGAAAGTTCAATCCCCTGGCTAAGGTAGTTAAAATAGGCGAGTGCCTGACTTCTTTTTGCTTGAAATGGCAAGAACTTGTGCAATATTCAGTGAGAGCTGATGTTTTTAGATATATAATTCTCAAAAAGAAGAAATCTGTCTTGCCAGATTAAAAGATCTAATTAAGGTCTGTGGCAATCTCAATAAAAACCTTTATCAGGACCCCTGGCTGGGTTCACTTCTCAGATTCCTTACGGGCTCAGTCTGGAAACTTATAGAACTTCTCATACCTGTGTTGGACCTCCTGATCCATCTTTGCATTTTTAGCCCAAACCTACTTAACAAACTAATTCACATCCTCTCCTCTTGGCTCAGGCTATGATCCCTGAACACATACTTGTCCTCCAACAATATCAGCGACTCTCCACTCAAAGATTTCCCATGTCCTCTGGATGTGGCTGAACAACAATTCTCTAAAGAAGAAAAAAACCCTTGGCCCCTAAATAAGCTAACTTTTCCTGCTCTGAACCCAGAAATACACTAATGCTAGATGAAGGGGAGGGTGATTATCCATGGTTGCTAGTTACAACAGATCCATACCATGCTTTAAATTCTCTTTTACAGAGTTCTCTCAGGCTGTAGATCTGACAGGGTAAAAGTTCTGTGATCTCTGCCAATGTAGGGTCTACATCCCCATTAAGCAGCAAGCAGCTGTAGAAGATGGATTCTCTCCTTCAGCACTCAGTGTAGATTTTTGGGAGGCCAGGTCTCCGGGGGAATACTAGTTAGCACGGGCTAGGGTGTGACTTTCTATCAATCATAGGTTAAGGAACACATCTCCATCAATTATTAAGAGTCCAGGGCCTGCTTAGACAGCTTCCTCTCTGACTCCCAAACAATATTCACGATCAAAGAAATATCCCATAAACCAGTTCTGAGGAAAATACCCAACTCAGTTGTAGATGAAGAAACCCTTCAAACTGTCCAAAAGTAACCTTTGGCCCAGGAGAAACTCATCATCTACTCATTCGTATGGACTATATCTCATGGATACAGTCATAACAGTGAGTTACAGAAGAGGACATTTACAGTCAATACTTGTGAATCAGCATGAATTGTCAAACACACTCTGTACAGCCCTCTGGGAGGGACATGAACTCTTGACAAGAAATAAATGTCACCTCCACCTACCTGCTGGGGGATCATGCTGATTCCCTTTCCAGTGCGAGGACTCTTCTTTGAGCATACTGTTGCTGCAGTAAACTTTGCTTGCTTGCTGTTTTGTATCTATGTGACTAATTCAATTCTTTGTGTGACACAGAACATGACACTTGGGACCCACCAGCACCCTGGTAATTGGCACTGAGTTAACAGCTGTGCATAAACATTTTCAGATTTTGAAATATTTTGGGTCAGGGATTAGGGATGCTCAAATGGTGTAAATGCTAATTTATAATAACTGCCTGTAATTACCAACAGACTTCTATTTTCAGGCCTAACAGTTACTACAGCATTGGGGTCAAGTTTTAATATGATTCTCCTATATGGACAAATATTATTTATTGAGTAATAACTTTCATGGAATCTAAAACACCTCACTGGGTCCTTCCTAAACTGCGTAATTTTCCAAATGATTCTTCTCTGCATGCAGAGTCTGTTAATTCATTTAATCTTTTTTCAGCATCTCCCTTTTGCAGTATTTTCTTGATGTTTTTGTTTCTATTACTTCTTCTCTTGGACTTCAATCATCTTGACCAGTTTCCAGGACAAGACTGCCTTTGCAAAGCACAGTGGAGTAAGGCCTCTCAAAATTGTTGTAAGGCAACAATGTGGGCCCTTTGTGCCCCTTTCCACAGCATATCCAGGACAACCCTTGGTCAGACATCTTGGCAGCAGTCTTAGGGCACCTATGCTGGAGTAGTGATCTTCAGTCTGGTACAGGGGTTGTCAGAGAGCCAATTAACTGAAGATGACCCTTGTTTGTTGTCTTCTTTAGTTTTACCAAATACTCCTGAGACCTTTAAATTCACCCAACCTGAAGCAAGAAAGTGGACAAGATTTAATTTTTTTTTAGGCTACAGGAATAAAATGAAGCAGAATGAATCGAACAAGCTATTCAATATCTTAGTGTTAGAGAAGGATTAATTTACCTCCCAAAATAAAATTAAAAATGATTTCTATCACTACTTATGCCTATCGTAATTTTGTCCCACAATGCTACATGACATGTTGTAAAATGGAAAGGAAGTTGTACAGACCCCTGTAGGAGGGATCCTCAATCACATGCTTCATGTGCATAATTTCATCATTTGAAAAGAACTCTCTTCAATTTAAAATGTGCACACATAAATGTTAATCTTCCATTTTTCTTCAATAAAACTGTTGATTAAATAGTTCATATTTCTTCGGCTGCTTTCATCAAAATTTCATAGGATAGAATTTTTGAGGCAGTCTGCCAGGGAACAAGCAAATATTTTGGAAAATAGTGTGTTTACATCTCAAATTTCAGGAGATGGTTGGCTGAAAACACAAATTTTAGAAGTGAGAAACCTGCTGTTAACTAAGGAATTTCTCATAATATTATTCAAATGGAAGAAGAAAATACATGTGAATTATTTATAAAACTGACAGACAAAACAATTTGAAGAGAAAAAAAATTAGCGACTTTAGAAAAAATACCACATAGGCTTGAACTAAATTATTTTAATAAGACTAAAATTTTAAATTATTTAATTTTTCAGCAAAATGTGCTTCCATATAATGATGGACAAATAGTCTTTGAATGACTGGATTTTATACACTTCACGTTTGAACAATTTTCCCTTCTTAAGAAGAGCCAGAAGCTGCCGATCCAAAGTGGACTCTGCTCACAGGGAACGTTGTCAGAGTTCTCAAGAAGTACTTAAAAATTATTGATCCAACATCCTAGGTGAACCAGCCTGGCCACCAAGCCCCAATCATGGACACAGAGGTGAATTCGGAGACATAAAGGTTTGCTTAACCAGAGCGGAAGTCACACGAGACACAGACTGACAGGCAATTTTGAGGACAAGCTGGACCTGAATGTGAAGGATATGAAGGTGAGAAACTGCTGGGGGGGGTCGGTGTCCGGTGGGGTACGTGCTTTCATGAGCTTTGTCTCTGGAGCCCCACCAAGTTCATCTGGTGTGCGTATCTTTCAGGCTCTGGAAAAGGAGGGGAAAAGTAAACACTGTGAAAACTGCTAGCATTTTCTCCGTGACAAATGTTGCCAGACCCTTATTTTACAAATTTAACTTTGTTTGAAGAAAGGAAGCCATCTACCCTTCTGCCCTCCACAGCCTTATTTTAGCACCCGGGAGGAGAGAAACCCATAGCCAACGCGAATTAATGATTCAAAGAAATGCCCTTGGAATGCTGCAGGTGGGTAAGAGAGCAGGGGTTGAGGCAGGGAATACACCTCTTCTGCTAGACCATGGTAGGTTGGAAGGTCAAGGCACAGGCCAAATGAACACTAATATTTATTTGGAACATTGTAGAAAGCCTCACTCCTGTGAACTTCCTGTCATGTCTAGTAGTCTCAGGGTAGCAACAACTTATAGGGCTAAGAGAAAAGCCCTGAAGCACAGAATATATAAATGGGGGTCAACTTCCCACGTCAACAGTGTTCCCATGTAGGGTGAAACATTATTTTGAATATTTTGTCAGAGTGCTTTTGAATGCAATTTACTTTTTAAAAGAAATTCTATGCTGAGGATGGACCCAGGACCTCACGCATACATGGCAAACATTTTACTACAGAGCTTTATTCCAACACTTAGATAACCTTTGAGTAAAGTAGACTGCCACCATGTTCGAGTGGGCATCATCTGAGTAGCTGGAGACCTTCAGGAACCAGCTCACTGATCTTGAGAAAGAGAGACTTCTGACAGGAGAGTGCCTTTGGACTTGATCTGAATCAATAACATTTCTGTACTGTACACCAGTAAGTATCACACTGATAAAGACATTAGGAAAGCAGTACCATTTAGAATAGCCTCGGAAAAAAAAAAAAAAGAAAAGAAAAGAAAAGAAAAAGAACAACAACAAAAAAAAAAAGAAGAAGAAAAGCTTAAATACTTATGAATTACCCTAATAAAGGAAGTGAAAGACCTCTGTAGGGAAATCTGTAGGACTGTAGAAAGGGAGATAGAGGTGGACATTAGAAAAATGGAAAGATATATCCTGTTGCTGGATAGGCAGAACCAATATTTTCAAAATGGCCATACTGACACAGGAGATTAGGGGATGGCAAAACTGGGAAAGGAGGTGTAACTTGTTAATTCCAAGACCCCACAACACATTCACAGAACAGTTCCCAAAGCCCTGCATCTGGACTTCTGAGAACTTGAGCAGATTTTCAATAGAATGGCCTAGACCTGATGTCAGCTCGAGGTGGAATCCTAGCACCACCTCTCAGGACCAGTATGGAGAAGTTCTTGTGGATTTCCTTGAGATTTGGACAGTATAAAAGGACACAGACACCAAGTAGAGCTTGCTACCATGACTCTCCTTACCATAGGCACCCTGCTTCCTTCAGGGTGTACTTTTATCTTACTTTCGCCCCCTTTGCGTTGCCCGAGCTCATTTTGCATAGCCAGTTTCTCTCTCACTCTTCACTTTTAGTTTTTCAAATAAACTGTGCCACTGCTTCATGATCATTTCATTCAATTCTTTGTTCAAGATGAAAAGAACCTAGATCCAACTCAAGGAGGGGCAAGCACTCCAAAACTCAGCAACATTTATTTGGTAAGCCACTTTTGGAAGGAGCTACCCAATAACATTTTTGCATAGCCATTCTGGAGAAACACAAGGCAAGATATTCCGATGTGATTGTGAGAAGTACCCTCCTCCACTGTTGGTGGGAATGTAGATTGGTCCAAGCACTGTGGAAATCAGTATGGAGATTCCTCAAAAAACTACATCTAGAGGTTCCATTTGACCCAGCTCTTCCTCTGCTTGGTGTCTCCTCAGAAGAATTGAAAACATCATACCACAGTGATATATGCACAACTATGTTCACAGCAACACAATTTATAATAGCTAAGTCTTGGAAACAAATCAAATGCCCAACAACTAATGAATGACTAAAGAAGATGTGGCTTCTCTACACAATGGAGTATACTCTGCCATAAAAAAGGATAAACTAGAGACATTTGTAGCTAAATGGATGCACCTTGAGAACATACTCTTAAGTGAAATAAATCAGACACTCATAAGTACACATCAAACTGTTTCTCTGATAGGAGAAACCATAAGTGTAAATAAGGACAAAGAGATATGTTATGGTTTATGGCTAGATGTCCGCCCAAAGCCTCATGTGGTAAGAGGTAGCTGGATCTAGAGTGTGTGATTACTAAATTAGTCCACTGACTGGTTTGACATAGTTCTGCTGGGATCAAGAATGTGACGCTAGGATTAAGGGTGGGAGTACTGCCCACCCTAAAGACAGGCAGCCTGGATAAAATATAAATACAGGAAGAAACTGGTCCCCCCCACCCTCCTGCCTTGCTTGCATCCCTTGCTCACCTGGCTGCCTTCTGCCTGTCTGCCATGCCATCCTGCCTCGGACCCAGCTGACTGTGGACTGAAACCTCTACAAACAGTGAGCTAAATAAACCTTTCTTCCCCTAACTCTGGGTGTCTGGTATTTTGTCTCGGCAATGAGAGAAAGGTAACTAAGACAAAGTGTAATAGATCTTATGCAAAAGAAAGATAATATTCAAAAGAGAGGAGAACTAGAAAGGGAGAAGGTGAAAAAGAACGAAGGGAAAAAGGAAAGAAAGAGGAAAGGGAAAAAATGGAAAAAAATGTAAATAAACTTGCTTTTTAAATAGGGGAAGAGGGGGGAAACCAAGATACATCATATGCAGGTACAAAATAATCATGATGAATGTGATCATTATGTATACAATGTAC
>PVJO010022644.1:0-27672 GCA_004026905.1 Hystrix cristata | reverse complement strand
TTTTTTTTTTTTTTTTTTTTTTTTTTTTTTTTTTTTTTTTTTTTTTTTTTTTTTTTTTTTTTTTTTTTTTTTTTTTTTTTTTTTTTTTTTTTTTTTTTTTTTTTTTTTTTTTTTTTTTTTTTTTTTTTTTTTTTTTTTTTTTTTTTTTTTTTTTTTTTTTTTTTTTTTTTGATGTCTAGACTTCAAGGTTGATTATTTTGCAATTAGGTCTTATTTTCTGAGAAATATGGCATATATATACATTTTTTTCTTTTCTGATGTATTTTTGTCCATCTTGATGTCTTAATTTTATGTTTCCTAAGAAGTGTAAATTATAATTTCTAAATAGGACAATTTGTTTTTCTTTCTCATCTTATTTTTAATCTTAGAAAGCACTTCCTATTTAAAAGTAAATTCATATTCATATTTTCTTTCATTTTATGGCTTGTTTTTCCATGTATCTTATGTTTCCTAATTTTAGTTAGATGTATTGCAGTAGTCGGTCTTCCAGTTGCTGCAGCACAATACTCATAAATTATGCACCCATAATTTCAAGAAGAGACTTAATTTGGTTCAGGTTTTAAAGGTTCAGTCCCCAGCTTTCTGGCTACGAGGCAGAAATGGCACAGGCAAAGGGCATGGTGCAGAAAAGCCTCTCACCCTATAGCAACCAGGAATTAGAGGGAGAAGGAGTAGCAAGGGGCAAAAACCTACCTTTCTAGGTTATACCCGCGATGACGTTCCTTAACTAACCAGGTACCATCTCCTAACAGAAGATTCATTCATGAATTCCAATCAGTGTCCAAAAGCCCCATTTCTGAATACATGAAAGCTTTGGAGGCTATCTTAGATCTAAATCATATAATTCCACTTCTAGACTCCCAAAAGACTCAGGTTCATCTCATCATACAGAATGCATTTAGTCCAACTCTAAAAGTCACCAAAATCATAACAGCTCCTATGTTGCTGAAAATTCCAAGTTGAGTCTCCTCTGAGACTCAAGGCAAATGTTTAGCTCTGAGCTCTTGTAAACATCAAAAAAGATAGACAAATACTTTCTACATACAGTGGCAAGCGGTAAACATTCCCATTTCCAAAGGGAGGATTAGGAGGATAGAAAGGAATCAGATCAAATCAAAACCAAAAACCTGCAGGGCAAGCATTACATCCTCTAAGTCTATGTCCAGCACACAGGGTAGGTAGTAGCAAGATGTGAAAACTAAAGAACTTGGGCAGTCCAACTCCTATAGCTTTGTTGGTTGTGGTCTCTCTTGTACTGTCTGTTCACTGCCTGCAGCTTTTCTCAACAGAGGATACATGTTTCTAGCATCACCAAACTCCTGGGGCTTCCAATGCACCTTTTTCTTCATTCTCACAACTTTACACATCACTCAGAGTGACAGTGCCTGGCCTACCAGACTTTCCTTTGACATCTGAGTAGAAGAGTCCATCACCCCAAACCTCTCGCATTCTGGATGCCTAAAATACCAGCATCACAGGGATGATGCCAAAGTCTGCTTCCAGGTCAAGCAGTAGCATGACCTCCCCTTCCCCGGACCACAGCCATAGCAGCCTCTGAATGCCTGAATGGCTGAATTTAAGAAATATTTCTTTTAGTGTCCCTAAATGAGCAGGATTTCCTAGAGCTCTGTTCTCAAAGCAAAGTGTTTCAATGAAGTTTACCCTTTTGCATCCTTAAGGCTGTGTGTGATGTGTGAGGTCTAGCCATTTCCTGAGGTTCTCTCAAGACTTCTTTCTCAATGCAAGGTATGTGGCTTCTTTTTATGCTGATCTTTTCTGTGATCACTCTCCTTGGACCTGACTTTACGTGCACTTCCTGTCTGACTAAGGTTTAAATTTTAAAACTTTTCTATTTGCCTTTTGCCTCTAATTCTCACTATAAATCTGGCTAAAAATAGTCAGCAGTACCCATGCCACAGTTTGAAAGCTAGGGCTATCTTGAAATTTCTTCTACCTGATTAGTTTGCCACCTTTAAATTCAACCTCACACAGTCTTAAAATATAGACAAAGTATAAATAAATTTTTTGCAGAGCAGGAAATACGCATAGCCTCTAGTGTATTTTTCCAATATGATCCTCACTACCATCTGAAGCTTCATGAGCCTGCCCTTTATTTTTGCTATTATCATCAGCATTCTTGTCGTCTGAGGGCCAACTAGAATCATCCATGAGGTTTAGCTTACATCATTCAGGAGATTCTCTAGCTCACATCTCCAAGCATTTCCAAACTTCTCTTGCAAACCAGTCCCATAGGCTTTTAACCATATAGTCAGGTACAGTCAGTAGTGACCTTATTTCTCCATTGTTAAATTTCTGTATTAGTCTGCTTTCTCATTGGTGAGACAAGATACTCTGCACCATGAAGAGGAGAGGTTTAACTTGGTTCATGTTTTAAGGGTTAAATCCGTGGTTGTCTGGCTCCAAGGCAGAAATGGCATGGTAGAAGGGTATGGCAGAGGAAAGCTTCTCAAGCAAAGGCAGTCAGGATGAAGAGGGAGAAGGAGGAAGCAGGAAAAATAATACACCATTCTAGGTCACACAATCAGTGACCTGCCTCTTCCAACCAGGCTCTACTTTCTTTATTTTATGAAAAAATAGATCATATACTTGTAACCAAATAATAAGAGAAAAACAATAGTTATTATACTATGTTTTGCTATTTTAGTAATTAGTACAAATAGCTCTTTCAGCAATAACTTCATCAGTTATTAATCCACTGGTGAGAATAGCACCCCCATAATATGGTCATGTCCCAAAAGCCCCACCTCTGAATATATGAGACTTTTAAGGGACATTCTAGTTCTAAACTGTAACATTAGATTATTTATATTTAACTGCTCAAAGACTCTAAAGTTCTATTATGAAATGTGATGTAAGGACAAAATGTAAATTAATTGTTTTTAGTTTTTATTTTTATTTTATTTTTTTACTAAGAACATATATTAGTACATTGTAGATAGACATAATTATCACATTCATCATAGTTAGTTTGTACCTGTACATGATATATTTTGGTTTCCTCCCCTTCCCCACCCCTCCCTTAAACTCCCCCCTTCTTTATAATAGCTTTATTTACATTTTTCCTTTTTTTCTTTTTTAAAATTTCATTTTAATGGTACATTATAGGTGTACATAGTGATAACATTCATCATAGGGGATTTGTACCTGTACGTGATATATCTTGTTGCTTCTTTTTTTCCCATTCCCCTCCCCTCCCTTCACTCCCTCCTCCCTCTTTATTTACAAAAGCTTTGTTTCCATTTTTCCCTTCCATTTCTCATTTTTTTCTTTTCTTTTCTCTTTCCCTTCTTTCCTTTCCCCCTCTTCCCTCTCTAGTTCTATTCCCATTTGAACATTGTCCTTCTTTTTCACCATATCTGTTACACCTTTTTGTCCTTATTTACACTTATGGTTTCTCATATCAGAGAAACAATTTGACATGTAGTCATGTGTGTCTGATTTATTTCACTTAAGAATATGTTGTCGAGGTACATCCATTTATCTATAAATGTTTCAAGTTTATCCTTTTTATGGCAGAGTACTACTCCATTGTATAAAAATGACAACAACAACAAAAAAACAAAAATAAAAACATCTTCTTTAGACATTCAGTAGTTGCTGGGCAATTGGGTTGTTTCCAAGACTCAGCTATTACAAATTGTGTTGCTATAAACATGGTTGTGCATATATTGCTGCAGTGTGATGTTTTTAATTCTTCTAGAAGATACCAATAAGAGTTATAGCTGGGTCTAATGGAATCTCTACTGTAGTTTTTTGAGGAATCTCCCCTCTGATTTCTACAATGGTTGGACCACTCTACACTCCCACCAGCAGTGGAGGAGGGTTCTTTTTTCCCCGCAGCCCCACCAGCATTCGTTATTGGTTGATTTCTTGATAATAGCCATTCATTCTGGAGTGAGAAGAATCACTGATTGGGATCACAGGCTACCAAAAAGCTTTTGCAAATTAAAAGAAATCACCAACAGAGTGGGGTGAAAACCCACAGCGTGGGAAACCCTTTTTGCCAGCAGTTCCTCAGACAAAAGTCTAACATCAAGAATAAATAAAGAACTAAAAAAATCTGACCCCCCAAATTTAAAAACCCAATCCAAAAATGGGCATCTGAAATGAATAGACACCTCTCAGGTAAAGAAATACAAATGACAAACAAATATATGAAAAAGTGTTCAACATCTCTGGTCATTCAATAAACTGTTTTTAGAGTTAACCAATCATCACAATTCTATTGTGAAATAATTCTTTCTTTAGCTCAAAAATGTGTGATGCTTCATATATTAATAATTGAAATGTACAAACATAGTTTATTTCTCTGGTTTCTATTGTATTTTGACTAATTATTTCTCTGCTCTCTATTTCTGATCCAGTCTAACTATTTTTTATTTATAGCTTAGAAATAATATTTTTACAGTTCTTTTTGCTTTTAGTTTATATTGTTATATTTTCACCATTTTAAGAAACTTTGGGAAAATTTTGTGAAAATAAAGAAAAATCTTATTGTAATTTTGATTGTGATAAAGTAAAACTATAATTAATTTGGGAAAAAATGTCAGTTTCACAGCATCCATTCCTTTGGAGTAAAATAATAATGTAGCATCTTGAAGAGGCTTTTTATTAGCTCAGTCGAGTTTAACATTTTTCCTCCTAAAGATCCCTTGCATTTCTCATTAAGGTTCCCATTAACCTCATTAAAATTTTCTTAGGAATTTTAATAATCTTATACTCTAGGCTTCACATATTAAAGATTTTTTTTAATATAACATATATGCTTCTCCATCTTGGTTTTTTAATTTTATATTCCTCAAGTAACAGAAAATGCCATGAGGACACTGAAAGCTCTGTGAGTACTCTTAAAGTTCTATGAGGACGTGAACATCTATTTCACCAGTGCCTGTGGCTGTGTAGTAAATCGTTGGCACTCTATCTTTAAATATGTGTTGCTTGCCTGATTATCTCAATAGCATTTGAGCTCTACATGAATTCAGCTCTTATTCATGGAATCACATAACTTGGGAGAATCCTTCTAGATATAGGTAAACTTTTATTAACGTTAGTCTATAGATTGTGTATTTCTTGACAAAGTCTGTAGACATAATTAATGGAGGATACGACATTTGTTTTAGTTACTTTGTTGTTGCTGGAACAAAACATCCAACACTCACAAGTTAAAGGAGGAAAGATTTATTTCACCTCACATTCTATAGAAGTTCCAGTCTGTAGTGAACTGGCTCCCAGGCAGAGTAGCATGGCTGATGGGCATGACAAAAGAGAAACAGTTCATGGAGAGGCAGGCATGAAGAAGCTAGCACTTGAGGCAGGAGGAGGCATGTATATATATGTATATCCAGGGCATGCCCACAGTGACCAACCTCCTCCCACCAGGATTCACCTCCCACCCAGCTATGAACTCATCCTTGGAGTCATCCAGTATCACACACTCACAATCCAGTTTCACACACCCATAATCCAGTCACCTCTTAAAAGTCCCACCGATGAACCCATAAGAGTTTGAGAGGACATTTAGATATAAAACATAATAAGACTAGAACCAATATTTTACTCTCAAACCATTATTCCTTACACTATAACTTGCTGGATTTGACAAAGGTTAAAAACCACAAGTACTTCCTAGTAGCTATGTTAGTCAGCATGTCTTCACTTGGACAAAATAGCTGCATACATAACTTAAAGGAGATTTTTACTTTGGCTCATGTTGCCAAAGATTGCAATCCATGGCCGGCAGGCTCCAGGGAAGCAGTAAGGTCATGGCAGAAGAGATCTGCTCACCTCATGTCATTCGGAAAGCACAGAGATTTGGAAAGAGTCAGAAAAAGATGGAGGAAGGGGGCAGGGACAAGATATATTCTTCAAAGTCACTCCCACCCCCTGGCCCTGTTCTTTCAACTGAACCCTCCCTCCTATTTAGCTATTCAGTAAATTAGAACTCTCATGAGCCAGACTCTAGGCCACACCTCTGAACACTGCTGCACTGGAAAGCAAGCCCTCCATGCATGAGTCATTTGAGGACATTACACATTTATACTACAACAATAGCTTTATATGGAAGTTGATTTTTATACGTATCATCGATAATTTTATATTCAGATAAACTATTTTGGATACAAAATAACCAAGAATACTTATATCTTGACAGTATTCATAATAATCATTGCTCTCCAATTATAGGATTAAAATTTCAAGTTCCTCTAAGGACTAGACAGTTACAATAAGGGAATTAAGCAGAAGGCCTAAAGTAAGAAATGATGAGAGTTATGATAAAATGGAAAGTGAATGCCCAGCTAAAGGTATTTAAGCTCCTAAATGTACACAATACAAGCCAAATATAACATTTCCGAAGGCTACGTTTGTATAGATACATCTAGTTCACTGGGAAAAAATACCTTACTTTAAAACATTCTGAATTGTAATGCTGAAATGAGTTTAAACCTTGAATTTCTCAAATAACCATATACTAAATCATCATCCTCTCTTTCTAAATTCATACATGCAAATGAGGGAGTAAGAGAAAGTGGATAACATTGTTATACCAACATTTAAAGTTCTAAATTATCCTATGTCAGTTCTAGTGGAGAGTTGCCCTTCTGAGATTTTAGCCTTTAACATCTAGACAGATTATGGCTACCCGGAGTTTTCATATAACGGTATTTCAGTACTGTATTTGTGCTTTTGAGTAAAACCAAAGCGACTTTGAGCATTTTTCATCTCACACATAGTTGCCATGCTTTCAAAAACATCTCCATACCTTATTAGAAATTTCTTTATTCTTTAATTTTGGCAAGGGCTCACATTTAGTACACATTAGGTAACCAATTGGTTGAACCTAATAGTCACATTATGTTCATTTGGCTTTATTTTTTAATATTTTACATTTTTTCTGATTTTTCAGTTTAATTTGCCTAATTTAAAATTAACAGTTAAATTGGCTTTATTAAAGAAATATGTTATTGATTACAAAATCTTCCTGAAGACAGAATGTTTTGCTCTCTTTTAGGAATAACAAATTAGCTGAGAGTAGGAGCTGAATCTCTACTTAGAAATGTCATACCAGGTAAAATGAGAGAGGTAAGAGACAAAGGTGGAATTTGGAGGCTGTACCCAAATCCACACTTTCTTTGATCTTTCCAATAGATTTAACTTCATGTCGTGTTAACTAGTCTCGTTAGAAGTAATTATTCTAAAAAGGCAATCATTATTTAAGATAAATTTTCTAATAATAAAGTAATCTTATGTTAATGAAATTGGTGAAGGCCTGAAATAAATTAAACATTGTTAAGTATTGTTATTTCAAATAGCCTTCCACACCTCATCCTTCTTACCAAGAAGGCATGCTACTTTAAATGAAAGAGGATTGAAAAATTCCTAATCTATATGGTCAAAATATACATGTGACTTGAGAAGGTAATGAGCTCCAATAAATTCACAAAAGCAAGCACACACACATACACACACCCACACACACACGCACCTCTGGAGGAAGCTTCCATAGTTCTCAGATTTTCAAGAGGCCATAAGACTATATGTGTGCGTGTGCGTGTGTGTGTGTGTGTACAAAATAGAATATATATAGTTCCATATATAGACATAGATATATATGGAACTTCTGCTTTCTAGAACAAGACTCATCCATTAAAAGCATCAATGCCCATTACATTATACATCTATCCATTACCACGGACTATAGAAGTAAATAGGATTTTTTAGGCCCACTTAATAACAATGGTTTCCTAATTCAGATGAAAAACACAACTTTTCTATCTTTTGGCTCATCTGTAGTTGTAGATGTCCTCCTATGGGTATAAAAATAATCCTAATAATAGCACTGTGAGTGGCACAAAGTACATATTTAATAATCAACGAAATTGTATCTTAGTCGGAATCTTATCCTTATGGTTAATTTGTCAACAGTGACTAGCATGTATTGTTTTTCTATTACATGTTTTATGGTATGATTGCCTAGATTTTTTTTTAACAGTGGCCAAACAAGTTAACAACCTTCAAAAAAGTCTAGTTATTCACATGTTAGGAGGAGTGATCTGAATATTTTCATAATACAAGATTTCTAAATTTATCAAAATGTTTAATCTCTGTTAAACTCATGAGATTTTGTGTCTGTATTTAAAAATTACAGCTAATGTTCTACAAGCCAGTTTTTACTCATCAAAGCATACTTAGTACTTTTTACACTGAAATGAAGATTTGTTTTTGAAGAGGAATAAAAAACATGAATTTCAAGTAGTGTTACAAGATAGAAAAACATCCTTGTAAATATGCTACTTGTCAGAAATGCATGTTGCATAAATAAAGCTATTTTCTGACTTTTATGATGTGAGTTTTGACCTACGGAGTTCAATATAATACTAGGGTGAGCAAGGAATGAATAAGACTTTATATTATAAGCCTAAATCCTTTGAATAATAATATTTCATTTGACAGAAATTTATGATTATCCCCATCTCGGTAACATCCAAGTTGTAAGACAAATGTCTGAAGCTATTATTAAATGCACAACAGCAATATTGTTATATGGAAAGTTTATTTTAAACTTGTTGTAAAATTTGAAATGTAGAAAGATGGATATATTAGTTTATGCAGAAAAATAAATTACTTTTCATTACAGCACTGGAATTTAGAATGCAATAAAAATCTAATTAACAAATTTATCACAAATATCAAACAGATCAGTGATTTGGGTAATTATCAAGACAAGTGAGTTTTTGCTTTACTATGCAAAATTTGTATACTGAACTGAAGATCATCAGAATTACTTACAATACACTGGCCCCCAAAGTATGACAAAATTAGACTGTTAAAACTAATTGAACTCAATAAAGCTTTTAAGTTATTGTTATTTATTAGCATTTCTTGAGGTTAATGATGTGGTCTAATTATTTTGTTGTTGTTGAGTGAAATATTTGAAAATTTTAGAAGGAAATTAATCTTTAGATACCACAACTACCAAATAGGCAAACAATATTTTTTTTCTTCTGTTCCAAAGTCCCTCCAAAAAACAAAAATAAAATTTACAATGAGTTATTATAATTGTACTCTTTGCTAAAGGGTTACTAAGTTTTTGTATACTGAATAACTTGGAAGTTTAAAGTGTCCATGTTGATTTGTTTTTCTTCTACTGCTGTAAATATACTGTACATCGAAGAAAATTTTACTTCAATTTTCTGACTATGGCAGATATTGCACAAGCTGGTATATATATATTCTGTACTGCCTTTATTGCCTTAGCATCACCTGTGGTAGGCTGCACAGTTCTTTGTTCTTTTACCTACATTTGCAGGGGTAGTTTTATTGGTACCAATAGTCCCTTTCTCTTTATTTTTTTAATTCATTTATTTAAACTGTCAAAAATTGTATATATTTATGGAGTAAGAAGACATTTTAAAATATGTATATATTGTTAAATGGATAAATCAGACTATTTAATATATGCATTACCTCACATACTCATCATTTCTTTTGTGGTGAGAACATTTAAAATATATTCTTTTAGTTAATTTTTAGATATTAAGTACATTGTTACTAATCATCATATTTGTTAGCTTTTTGTCAAATGATAAGGTACCTAAGAAATACAATTTAAAGGAGGAAATGTTTATTTTGCCTCCTAGTTTCAGACATTTCAGTACACGATTGGCTAGCTCCAATTCTTTCAGGCCTGTTGTCAGGCAGAAGCATCATAGTAGAAAAAGTGGTGGAGGAATGCCGCTCACCCCATGGAGGCTGGGAAGCAGAGAAAAAATGAGAAAGCCAAAGAGTAAAGGGCCAGAGATTATATATGATACCCAAGGTCATGCTCCCCATGATCCGCTCCCTTCAACTGGACCCTGATTCTTATTTCCATTACCTCCCAATAATGCCATCGAATTATGATTTCAGCAGTGGATTAATTCAGCAATGAAGTTTGGGGCTCTCACATTTCGGTCACCTTCCAAAAGCCTAACAATAACCAAGTGTTCACTTTATCATGGTGAATAATTTTAATGTGCTATTGGACTCAGTTTGCTTGTGTTTCCCTGAGAAGTTTTGCTTCTTTGTTCATCAGTATCCCTGATAGTCATGCTTTCATTTTGTTGTGTCTTTGTTTGGTTTTAATATTGGGAAATGTTGCCCTTGTGCAATGAGTTTTGAAGAATTCATTTCTATTCAATTTTTTAAAATAATTTTAGAATAATTATTGAATCTTCTTTAAAGGTTTGGCAGAATTCAACAGTGAAGCCATCTGGTCTTGGGCTTTTCAATGATGATAAACTTTTTGTTTCTCATTCAGGCACATTCCTCATTTTTTGGTCTGTTTTGGTTTATTACATTTTCACAATTCAATCTTGGAGAGCTGTATGTGTATGGGGATATTATGTCTATTTGGTTTCAAGTGAAAATTAGATGTATTCCAAATTGATTTTCTATCTGAATAATCTCTCTATTACTGAAATCAGCATATTGAAGTCTCCTACTATTGTCTTCTTACAGTATATCTTGCCCATCAAATCTACTAATATTTTAATTAGTAGTTATTTTAATATTGAGTGGATATATAGTTATAATTGTTATATCATCTTGATGAATTAGCACCTTTATCATGATGTCATAATGTCGTCTGGTAGTCACTTTAAAAATGGCTTCCCAAGCAAAAGTATTCCACATCCTTCTTGTTGCAAACAAAGAATTGGACAAGACAAGCCAAAAACAGTGCAAACAGTTTATTTGAAAAATGATGGGTTGAGGGGTAAGGAAAGAGCTAGCTCTTTGGAGCAAATTTGGACCAAACAAAGAGAGAAAAGAGAAAAAGAACAAAAATGAAAGTATACCCTGAGTCTGAGAAACCCAGGGTGGGCAACCGTGAAGACTCAGAACAACATTCTCTTATCTTCTTGTTATCTTCTTCTGCCATCCACATGGTGTGGGAGCTCATGAGAAGTTCTACAAAAGGAGTCCTGCGAGTCACCTGGCTCCACAGCAGGATTTTGAAATTGACAAGTCCCACCCACGTCTCCAATCAGCTTTGCCACACCTAACCTCCTATATCAATAATCTTTCATTTTACAGTCTTCATCTTAATTTTTTTTTCTCTAAGTATAGCTTCAGTAGTTCTCCTTTGGCTTCCATTTTTGTAGACTATCTTTCTCTATTATTATATTTTTAGTCTATTCATGTCTTTATAGGTGATGTGTATCTCTTGCAAGCAGCACATAGCTGAGTCTTATTTGTTTTTTATCTGTTTAGCCATTTCATTTCTTTTATTAGAGAATTCCATTCAATTTAATTCAACACAATTATTTATAGGTAGAAATCTACTGCCATCTTGTTGTTTGTAGATTCTTTGATCTTTTATTCCTCTCTCACTGCCTTTCTTTGGCTATGTGAACTTTTCTTGTGTCATGCTCTAGTTCTTTACTCTGCATCTTTTGTTTATCTATCGTGAGTTTTTGCCTTGTGGTTGCTATGAGGTTTTCAGAAAACATAATAAGCTACTTTAAGCAAATAACTTAAATTTGACGACTTAATAAAACTTTACACTTTTACTCTACCCAGCATTTTAAAATTATAGTGAAACAATTTATTTCCTCTTATATTGTGTATCTTTTAGCAAATTATTCTATTGAATATTATTTTTAACATTTTTGTCTTTTAAACAAAAAAGTGAGTAAGTGTGTACACATCACCATTAAAATATTAGAGTATTCTGATTTTGACTGTCCTTTTTCATTTTTCCTACTGGATGTTCTATTACTGAAAGTGGGGTATTGAAATCCCCTGCCATTATCATATTGCAAAAGTGGGGTATTGAAGTCCCCTGCCATTATCATATTGCAGTCTAATTCTCATATCATATACATTAGTATTTCCCTTACCTATTTATTACTCCAGTTTTGGAGATATATATATATATATATATATATATATATATATATATATGCAATTGTTATACGATCTTGATTGAGTCCTTCATCATCATATAAGAATCTTCTTTGTCTCATTAGAATCCATTCATTTCATCATAAATAACTCTGCTTAGAATGTCTTGTGAAATAGACCTGATGGTGATGAATTCCTTCAGCTTTGGTTTTCAGGGGAGTTTTTCTTGCTTCATTGCTGAAGGAGAGCTTTTCTGGGTAAAGTGTTCTTCATTGATGGGTTTTTCTTTCAGCATTTCAAGCGTATTATTCTACTCTCTCCAAGCCTGTAAGGTTCTCCTGAGAAAGCCATTAAAAGCTTTATTGAAATTTTCTAATATTTGCTCTGCTTTTTTTCGTTTACTACTTTCAGGATCCTTTCATTGTCCCTGATTTTTGACAGTTTGATTAAAATACATTTTGATGTAGCCTGGTTTGATAGAGTTTGATTGGAGACCTTTGACCTTCCTACACCTATATGTATAATTTTCCTAGAGATATATATTTTGGAAAGTTTTCTGCTATTTTAAATTTATTTTTTATTTATTTGGTTTTTTTGGGGGGTGCTAGGGCCTTGCCTCAGGGCAAGTGCTATATTTTATTTAAGTACACTTTTCACTCTTTTGTCTTTCTCTTCTTCACAATTTCCTATTACTTCGAATATTCACTCTTTTGATGTTGTCAAATAAATTTCATAAGCATTCTTTATTTCCATACATTCTTTTTCTTTTCTGACATGGTTGTCAGCCTTTAAGGGTACAGATTCTGTCTTAGTCATTTTCCTGTCACTGAAACAAAATATCTGTCACATACGATTTAAGGAAGGAAACATTTACTTTGTCACACAGTTTTGGATCATGGCTTGCTGATTCCAGTGCAGAAAGGGCACTGTGGAAGGGCTGGGCAGAGAAAAACTGCTCAACCCATGGCAGCCAGAAGAAGAGAGAGGCGGACGAACCAGGGACAATAACATACCCTTCCAGGTAATGCCCCCAGTGCCACACACCCAGCTAGGCTCCACTGTTAAGATAAAGCACCTTCGACTACTGAACTCATCAATGGATGAATCCCTTGACGAGTATGGTGCCACCAAGATCAAATCATCCTCCAACATATGAGGCTTTGAGAGGACATCTTCTTATCTAAATTATAACCCTCTTTCTCTTTCTTCCTTCTTTTCTTTCTTTCTCTTTATATCTTTCTCTTTCTTCTTTCCTTCTTTCTTTGCTGCAGTGAGGTATTTATTATCACTGGCAGTTTTGTATTTGCCCCTATTTTATTAGCATATGTTTGCAAAATTTAGCAAATGATTCATCTTAGATGACTAGTATATATACATATTATATCTTGATCCTTTTTACTTCCCCTTCTCTCCTTTTCCTACCATCTCCCCCATTCACAGTGCCCTGCCCATAAACCATATTTTTTTCTTCATCTTGATTAATTCTGCCATTGATGGTCTCTGTTAAAATTTTATTTCATTCACTATATTTTCAACTCCAGATTTTCAGTTTGATTTTTTAAAATAATGTAGATTTTCCATGCTATGTCATTTTTGCCATTTTTTTCTGGTTTCAATGAATTGTTTCTGTATATTCTTTTGAAGTTCACTGAAGTTCCTTTTAACAATTACTTTTAATTGTTTGACAGTCAGTTCTTTAGATTTCCATATCTTCGTTGTCATCTACCAAGATTTTTTTTTTTTTTTCATTTTGTGGTATTATGACTTTTTGGTCTTTTATATTTCTTACAGTATTATGTTGCCATTGATACATTTGAAGAAGTAGAGGCTTATTCTAATCTTTGCACACAGGCTCTGTCTGGGAAGACCCTTCACCAGTTAGCCAATCCAAAGATTCTTGACAGACCTTCTAGAATAATTCTTGCCAGGTTTCTACTAGAATTTTCAGACTATCTGGCCTGCTGCCTGCTTCATGGGCAGCTCTGGCATCTGTGTATGTAGGTTTAGAACCGAAGTATGGATCTACTGTGGGAAACAGAGCCTTGGTGCAGGAGGTAGGCCTATAGCCTGTACTTTTGGGAGATGATCTGAAACCTTAGTCTATGGGGATTGCTGTGACCCTGTGACATTCTTTAATCTTGAGTCTTCAGGGGCTGACCAGGTTCTAAAATAGGCCTTGCACCTGGATACACTGGATAAGCCTGGACCCTGGGTTCCTGAAAGCAGGCCTGTATCTTGTGTCCAAAAAGTTTTGCCTGGATCCAAAGAATTCAGAGGTGGTACTGGAGCTTCAGGTGACATCTTTCCTGGTGCTGGGTTCTATTAGATGTGGGTGTTGACCCTGGGTATCCTGCAAAAGACTTGAATTCTTGGTCATCTGAGACTTGAGACCATGAAGATCATCCTGGATCTTGGAGCTAGCCTGGTTCTTGGCCCAAAATAGAGTTCAGATCTGTGAGGCTTGGTCCAGAGCCTGGGATGATGAATGCTGTTCTGGTACCTAAAGCTACTGGAACTAACCTGGAGCCAGGGCCTACGCTGATCAGCCTAGAGGGTAGGGATTCTGGACCTGGCCTGGCACTGGACAAACCTGGAGCCTGTGTCTGTGGTCACAGGCCTAATATTTGTGGCCAAGAGTGCTAAATTGGTATTGAGCTAGGTTTAACGTCTGAGGCTACAAAGAGAGCTTTTTTCTGGATCTTTTTTCCATACGAGACAGTTTAAAGTCTGGTACCTCAGTTGCCAGACTGATGACTAAGACTGCAGTGACTGGCTTGGTGCTGAAAAAGACCTAAAATGTGGAGCCCTGATGGCTAGCGTAGTGCTGGGGGAAGCCTGGAGCCTGAGGCCAAGAGGGCTGGTATGGTGCTGGGGAAAACCTATGGGCTGATTCTACTCGGATAACCTGGAGCCTGAAGTTATAGGAGTATCAGTTAACTGATATTGGGGCAGAGCTAGGGACTCAATCTGGAGGCAGTGACCAGTAGCCTGGGATTACAGGGGCAGTTCTAGTGAAAGATAGACCTGGATTCTACACTTCTGGGTACTTGCTTGAAGGTTGAGTTTGTGGGTGCCATCCTAGTGACTGGGGCTACAGAAGCCAGCTTGGTGCTGCAGTGATCCTGAAGCCTGTGGTCATGATGAGGGCCAGCCCTGTGCTGGTGGCAGCCCAGAGCCTAGAGTCACTTGACCTGGTGGTTAGGCAGACCAGAGACTGAAGCTGCTGATTTTAGTTCTATAGTGAGGTATCCCGGAGACTGAGCCCACCACACAGGCCTGAAGCCTTTGGCAATGTGATCCAGCTTTTCACCCGGCATGCCTGGAGGCTTAATCCAAGGGTATCAGCCTGGAGTCTGGCTCATGGGGACTTGCTCTGTGCTGCGTACTGAAGTGGGCTCAGTTATACGGTCTGAAGAGAAGCTTTGGCTCACATCTCTTTCCTTCTGCAACACAGAAGACATTGCTCTCCAATCTCTGCTACCTGGAATTAAATGAAGGATAACATGGGTAATGTGAAACTGCCTTTCACACCCACCTCAATGTAGTTTTTCTTATTTCTTTCCTGCACCCAGATGCAGTCTCTCACCTTGGGAAGGTATTTTCATTGAGGGACTGTTGTTCAAATTGATGTTCTGTAAGGGCACATGTACTGAAGTCTTATTGCCTCATCTTGCTAATGTCTGTCTTCCTCAAGATAATACTTTAAATAAGCTAAATATATAATCTGCTCTACAAAACATAGGCATGTGTCTCAAGAAATTTAGGTAAAGAAAGCCACATAAAATGACTGCCCAGATCGAAACTTCAAAGAACTAGAACAGTTTGATTATGAGAATATAACTATTTCATCCGGCCAGCGTTTCAAACTTCTGGTTCAAAATACAACAGAAAAATAGTTGATCGCAACATAAATCTTAATGCAATGTGTATTTTTAAGCTTCTTGTATTTACAACACATAAAAAGATTTTAAAATCTAGTTGAGGAAAATGAGATTAATATGACTAAACAAAAAGTTCTTGCAATTACCTCTGAAGTACTTTATCTAGCCTCATAATCTTATTTTTCAAAGTGCCGATGGTTAATGAAAGATTTCCAAAACTTGCAATGCAGGTTATCCTATTATCTTGTCATACAACGTATGGAAACTTTGTGTATTCTGTTTTAAATTACATAGTTGAATACAAATGTTCTAGCTCTTAAATTTTATTTTGATCACTAAATGACTTCAGCCTTGTGTGTATATCTCATAAAATACTCAAAAATTTGACTATAAAAACTTTGCTTCTGTGACAAAGGTTCTCAACGAGATATTTAAATGATATATTCACTCAAATATGTTCAATCAATATCTACTTAGTATCCACCATACTGGGTAGATTTTAAATATGAAGTTTCTGGAAAACCACTGTAATATAGTGGAAAAGACACATAAGTAAATAACTAGTAAAATACAAGTGACAAACCAATGGTTAATTCTTAGTCCTTCTCTTACTCAATGTATCAGCAACATTTCAACATTACTGAACAGCTTCTCTTCCTAAAACATTTTCTTTATTTGGATAACAATCACAAAATAACCTTCCTATCTTCACAGTATTCTATATCATCTTTAATCTGCATTATATTGTCTTCACAGACCAACCATTGAACTACGTATTTGCTTATTGCATATATCACTCTAAAGAATAAGGGAAAGAACTTTGTTTTGGTCAATAGAACTTTAGTGCCCAGAATAGAGTCTGACATATAATAGGCACTCAATAATTATTTGTTGAATGAACACTAGGTAATTGTAAAAAGCGTTATTCATGAGATGCAAAGAAAATAGCAATTAAACCTGCTTCGGTGTAAGAGTGCAATGAAATAAGCATATAAAAAAAGATACTGTGGTATTAAAAGTAAACTTTAAAGGATAGATAGTGGTTTTAAGGTAACATAAATCTATTGTTCAGAGAGTGTGAGTAGTTTATTTTGCCTAGATTGTAAGCTACTTGATAGATAAAAATTCAACTGCCACTGATTAGGTAGAGATGGTTTGTGGAAACTCTCATATATCATGCTAAGGAATTTCTTCATAAAAATGTACAAGGTAGAAGGAATAGCTTAGGTAAAAGTGAGCAAATATAAAAGGGGCTTTCTGTATTTTGTATAGCCAAAGGCAGAGTAGTGTGCAAGGACTGATAAGAGATGAACAAGAAGAGGTAGACAGATCCAAGCCACGTAGGCTCACATAGATCATGATATTTAGTTGGGATGTTGGTCTTTGAAGGATGGGAAGGACACTGAAATGTTCTAAGCAAGACAAATGCATGGTTAGATTAATATTTTAGAAAGCTCCATCAGACTGAGGAATGCAGAATGGATTGAATAGAAGAAAGGCTGCAAGCAAGAATATGATATTTTTGAAAACTGTTCTAGAAATTTAAAAAAAAAGTTTTTATTTGTCATGCATTCAGAGAAATTATCCAACCCAAAAAGATATCCACAAATTAAAATCAAAGAATGAAAAATAGTATTTCATGGACTAGGATCTGAAAACAAGTAGTGGTAGCAAATTTACTGTCAGATAAGGCAAACATCAAGCTAAAATTCATTGGTGAGACAAAGGAGGTCCCCACACTAGTTAAGAGAATAACCCAATAAGAAAAAAAAAAATAGTACTCGTTAGTATACCTGTATTGAATATTGGAGCACTTGCCTTCATGAAACCAATACTGCTGAACATTAACATAATCATAGTGGGTGACCTGAATATCCTACTTTTGCAAAGAGACAAAAAAGTCAATAAAGAAATATCAGCGCTGAACCACACCTTTGAACATATGGATTTAATGGACATCGACAGAGTGTTTTACCCTACTGCGCAGAGTACACATTCTTCTCAGCAGTTCATGGTACTTTTTCCAAGATAGACCACATAGTTGTCCACAAAACTTGCTTAAATGAATAATAAAAGAATCAAGATCACTCCATATTTAGCCCATTGTGCACTGGAACTAAACAACCAGAGATGAAAGCACAGAAAATTTAGAAACAACTGAAAAATTAATAACACACTCTTGAACGCACAAATGGTCACAAAGGAAACCAAAACATGAAGGAAACAACTTGTAGAATCAACTCATAATGCCTTTACAACACACCAGAACCCACAGGACACGATGAAAGCAGTCCTAAGAAAGAAGCTTCTGGCAATCCATGTTTACATTAGAAAGACAGAATTAGCTCAAAGATTAACCTAATGAGGAACTACATGACATTCAGAAACAACAGCAATCCAAGCCCAAATTAAAATTAAGGGGGGGGGGGAATCATAAAGATCAGAAAATAAATTAATAAAATTGAGACAAAACTTAAAAATCAACAAGTTGAAAGAGCTGGTTCTTTGAAAAAATAAACAAAATAGATAAATTCTTAGCCAAACTCACCAAAAGAAAGAGAAAAGTGACTCACATTGATGCAATTAAAAATGTAAAAAGAGGAATCACAACAGTCACGTTGAAATCCAGAACATAGTATCTACTGTGAAAAAACTGTACTCCAACAAATTGGAAAATCTTGATGAAATGTACCAGTTCCTAGACTCACATGAATTATCAAAACTAAAACAAGAATAACTGAAATTTTTGAACAATCCAGTAACAAGCAAGGAAATCAAGGCAGTAATAAAATCCTAGCAACTTAAAAAAGCCCAGTACCTGATGGTTTCGCTGCTGAATACTACAAAACTTTTAAGGACGCAATATCATCAGCAGTCCTCAAACTCTTCTATGAAATTTAAAGTGAAGGACTTCCTGGAAACTCATTTCTGAAAGCCAGAAAAACTCTGATCCTGGAACCAGAAAAATTCCCCTCCCTCTCAAAAAAAAAATTAAATTAAAATAAAAATAAAAATGGCAGCCCAATCTCCTAAATGAATACAGATGCAAAAATCCTTGATATGATATTGTCAAAATGAATTCAACAAATCACCAAAAGGATCATCATGACCCAGTAGGTTTCATTACTAATTTGCAAGGATGGTTCAACATATTCAAATCAGTAAATGTAATACATTTCATAGGCAAAAGAAAGCACAAAAACAACATGAACTACTAATACATGCAGAAAAAGCTTTTGGCAATACACAACACCCCTTCATGATAGGAAGAAAATAAGTATAGAAGGATAGTACCTGAATGTGATAAAAGTCATTAATGGCAAAACAATGACCAACATAGTAAATGGAGGAAAAACTGACAGCTTTCCCTCTAAAATTAGGAACAAAATAAGCATGCCCACTATTACCACTTCTGTTCAACATAGTACTCAAAGCATTAGCCAGGGAAGTCAGGCAAGAGAAAATAATAAAAGAGATGCAGACAAGAAAGGAAGGGATCAAGTTATCATTATTTGCAGATTACATGAAACTCTACATAGATAAAAAAATTCTGCCAAAAACTCTTAGAATTAATAACCAATTTCCCCAAGATAGCAGAATACAAAATCGGCACACAAAAATCAATAGCATTTGTGGGTACTAATAATGAACTCAATACGAAGCAGATTAAGAAAACAATACCATTCACAATAACACTGACAAAAATTAAATACCTAGGAATTAACCTAACCCAAGAGGTGAAAGATTTCTACAGCAAAATCTCTGGTAATCTGAAACAGTAAATTGAAGAGGACATCAGAAAGTGGAACGATGTCCCCTGTTCATGGATAGGCAGAACCAATATTTTTTAAATGGCCATAATCCCAAAACTGATACACAAATTCAATGCAATCCCAGCCAAAATAATTGAAGTATTCCTCACAGAACTTGAGAAAAGACCCAGAAGAGTAAAAGCAATTCTGAGCAACAAGAGCAAAGCAGGAGGAATCAAAATTCTTTACTTCAGTTGTACTACAAAGCGACAGTGCAAAAAATGGCATGATACAGTTACAAAGAAACAGAAATGTAGATCAGTGGAACAAGAGTACAGGGTGCAGAAACATCCTCAGATATATTCACCTTTTTGATCTGCAACAAACAGGCCAAAAGCATCTATCGGGGAAAAGGTAGCCTCTTTAATAAATGGTGCTGGGAAAACTGACTGCATATGTGTGGAAGATTGAAGGTCAACCCACATCTTTCAGCATGTTTTAAATTCATACCAAAATAAATCAAAATCTAAATATTAAATTAGAAACAATATTTCTAGTGGAAAATAAAATGGGTAAAACACTTGAAGTCATAGATGTGGGCAATAACTTTCTGAACAGGATTCCAGTTGTATAAGAAATAACAGCAAGAATCAGCAGATCAGATTGTATCAAATTAAAAAGTTTCTGCATGGGAATGGAATCAATTAGCAGAGTGAAGAAACAACTTACAGAATGGAAAAAAAATGCTAGCTTTCCCTTGGGCAGACGATTAATACCAAAATATATAAAGACGTCAAAAAATTAGAACAACTCCTAAAAAGATCCAATAAAAAATGGGCAAATTAAATGAATAAACACTTCTCAGAAGAAGTACAAATGGCAATAAACACATGAAAAAGGTTTAACACCTTTGGTCATTAAAGAAATGAAAATTAAAACAGGACTAAGATTTCATCTTACAGAAAAAAGAATGACAATCATGAAAAAATAAAACAATAACAATTTCTGGCCATTTAAAAAGGTGCCCATATACATTAATGGTAAAAATATAAGCTACTACTACAACCATTACAGGAATCAGTATGGAGATTTCTCCAAGAAATAAAAACAGAAATTTTATTTGACCCAGCTATTTGTATTCTATGTATCTTCTCAAGAAAGCTAAAACTATATTACAGTATTTCATGCCTACCAATATTTATAGCACAAAATTCATAATACTGAAATCCTGGAAGCACCCTAAATATCCATCAACAGATAAATGGATGAAGAAAATGTGGTATGTATCCATAATGGAGTAGTACTTGGCTATAACGAAGGATAAATCCCACACATTAGTAGGAAAAATGGATACACTGGAAAAATATGTTAAGTGAAATAAATCAGACACAGAAGCTTAAATACAGGGTGGGCTCTCTCATTTAAGTATGGCAAACTGCAAATAAAGAGCAAAATAAAGGATTGATAGAAGGAAAGAGGAAGGTAGCTCTCTTGCAATTGGTAAGGGGTCCAACAGACCAAGGGTGTGAGGAGCGGGTAGCTGAAGGGAAAGTAAAAAGATTTAAGATGAATCCTGTTCAGACACAAAACACCCACAATGAATGTGAACATTATATATCATAACCATGAATTAAAATAATAATCAGACGTATAGTAATGAAAATAGGGATAGTGGCTCAAGATACAGAAGGTAGTAGGTGGATGGGGAGGGGAAGGGTAACTAAAAAGAATCAATATTTGTTATATATATATACCTACTCCTTAAAATGAATGTAAACTTCATGTGTTGCAAACATGTACTAATATAGTAAAATTTTAAAAAAGTTATAAATGTTAAGTGATATTTTCACTTAAAAAGTCAGTAACAATATAAAATTTATAAACTAATGACTATATTCTTGAAAAGTAAAGACAAACTCATGTAATGTAGAAAAGTTAATAGTATAAATGCCCTCGAGAATACATTCAAGACACTGAAACAAGTAGTGCTGTAATAAATCTATTGTACAGGTTTATGCTTATTATTTGTTACAATTAGAAAGTACAGAATAGCCAGGACATTTTAGCTTTTGTTGAAAATTGGTTTAAGGAGTAATTATTATTTTAAAGAATTGTTTTAAGCGTTCATGTAGGATGCAGAATATTTCTCTGTTGTAGTGGAATTACAGTCTTTCAAACGGCAAATTGGTCTCTTTCAGAGTCTTCTAAAATTGGTGGACAAAAAAATTAAGGTGTCATAAAGTTGAGTTCAAACTCTTGTCATAATTAGCAAGGGACTCCTCTCAATGAATGCAGTAGGATTTAATTTATTTTGAGTACAAACAATTGCACAGAAAACAGACTACCGACAACATTTTCTTAAAACTGATATTCTGTCAATTACAGTATTTTGGAAAATGTTTTTTTACGTTTATCTAAGTCCAGGAAGCACTTATTAAGCACCTTTGTACATATTTCTTAAGTAGGGCTTCTAGACAATCCTTGACATATTATTATAAATTATGCCATTCTTAGAGTGAGCATAGAGTACAGGAGCATATGCTATACTGGTTGGAGCTATAGATTAGATGGATAGATAGATTGATAGATAGATAGAAGGAGGTATAGATTCATTTAGTTTAGCAAATAGTAAATGCCTACTTCACTACAGACATTTTACCAGGTACTAACAGTGCAAATGTAAAATAATCACAGGAAAGTTCAAAACAACCAAGACAGTTTCTGGAACATTAAATCAGTATCAATTCACCCAAATAACAAAAGACTTCTGTATATTTTCCATATATTTTGTCATGGATACTGCTTTCTTATGTCATAATAAAGATTACCAGTCATACAAACCTTAGTATTTCTCTGGTCTTCAAAATTAAAAAAAAAAAAAAAAAAAACACTTTTCTAAACTAAATACTACTTGAACTTATTTTCAATATGCTACTCAAATTTAGAGAATCCCTAAGTATTTTCTCCGTAACAACTCATCTTAATACCTTTGATTCATGTCAGTTATGTGTATGATTCACCCACTAGGATACGAACTCCTATAGGGTAACAAATCTATGATTTATCTTCCTAAACACTAATATTGATACAGTGCCTGACATATAGTGGTTTTCTTAAATACTCTTCAATAAATGCTTCTTAAGAAAGTGAGAGAAATGCTGGAGATAGCTCATTCCCAAAATGTTTCATTTATATAGATATATCCTTCACTCAACTTTTTATTTTCTTAAAGAGAAAATAAATCAGGAATGTCAGTGTAATAATTTAAAAACATATCAGGCCATTTGATCTCCATGATTAAAATAGCACACACACACTCACACATACAGACATATCTCCCTGTTTTACCCCTAATATTAAACATCAGCTTCCTTACAAGGGCCTGGATAGCCCTTTAACCATCTGCCCCTTTTAATACCACCCACCATTCCTCTATTTTCTTTATCCATAGCATACACTCCCTTCCCTTTCACTGTAAAATATACTCATTTATTGCAATTCAAGTTTATACTTTCTCCACTAGAGTACAAGCTACATGAAGGTCAGTATCTCTATCTTATTGCACACTGCCATGTCTTCAGTTCTCAGAAAGATTCCTATCACACAGAAAGTGCTCAATAAATACTTGTTCAATGAAGGAATGGCTGAGAAATAAACCCAAACATGTATGGTCAACGAATTTTTAACAAGCATACCAACATTACACAATGCGAAAGTATAACCTCTCCAATACATAGTGTTGGTAAAGCTGGAAATCCATATGCAAAACAATGAAATATTTTCCTTTGTTGCACACAAAAATCAACCCAAAATGGATTAAAGACCTAAATATAGTACTTGTCACCATCAAACATTCAGGAGCAAGCCTAGGAAAAAAGTTCCCTGACATGAAATGAAATTTTTTATATAATTCCATAACCTCAGGCAACAAAAGCAAAAATAGCCAACCGGGACTATATTGAACTAAAACGCCTGTGTACAGCACAGGCACCATTCAACCTACATACTGGAAGAAATATTTACCAACCATCTATCCAATAACTGCTTAATATCTTAAATAAATAAGAAGATTACACAAATCAACAGCCCAAAGCAAATGACTAGATTAAAAAATAGACAAAGGATTTGAGTAGATATTTCTGTAAAAAGGTAAAAATGGCTATCAGGTATATTAAAAAAATGCTCAAAACATTAATCTTCAGAGAAATGCAAATGAAAATGCCCATGAGATATTACCTTCCATCTGTTACAATGGTTATTACTAAAAAGACAAGAGGTAAGTGTTGGAGAAGGTATGGAGAAAAGAGAAATCTTGCAAATTGTTGGTAAAATGTAAAATGGTAGAGCAGTTAATGAAAGCTGTATGGAGTTTTCTCAAAAAATTTAAACTGGAACTTCCACATTATGCAGCTTTCCCTCTTGACATATGTCCAAATAAATGAAATTAGCATCTTGTCGAGCTATATAAAATCCCATGTTGATGGCAGCATTATTAAGAAGAGCCAACATATGGAAACCACAATAGTATGTGTGGAAGGCGAAGGAATAAAGAAAATTATATATAGAGAAAGGGGAGGACACAATGTGTTTATATAGAATATATAGTAACTATATATAATAATCATTTTTAGTATTCTGTTATGTGTACATATATATGTACAACAAAATATGTGTATATATGGACGTATCACTGAATATTACTCAGTAGAATGTAAGGACAATAGTGAATAAGATTGTATTATATACAAGAAACTTGTGAATAGACTAGATTTTAGGTGCTCTTACCACACACACACATAAAACACAAAAACAGGAGTAAATGTTAAATAATGAATATGCTAATTTGCTCGACTATAGTAACCATTTCCCTATGTATAAATACATCAAAACCTTATGTTCTATACCTTAAATATATGCAACAAAATGATTGAAAAATTGAATGAATATAAAGATATGGTAAGCATTCTTGCTTCCCTCTCTTTTTTCTTTCTTGTTGCTAGGAACTGCATTCCGAAATTCCACAAACTTCCTTTTAGTATGTGTAGTTTTTCTTCTCTTGCATATTGTCATTTAAAACTGCTCTAAAAAGCTCACAGCATGCTGTGAGAAATAAAAGATAACATTTTGTCAGAACAACATTAACATTTAATTTTCTACTCTTGACTACATAAATTATCAAAATGAACCAATTCACAAGGGATTAGATTTACTCATTTCAAATTTCAAATGTGAATGAATAGGTATTGGGTTTTTTTGAAGCAGGAATCTTACCTACGGGTATACATATTATAAAGGGCTCTGTTGAAAGCCTTAGGATTCTGCGTCCTGTGCATCGCCGGTCTTCAAAGTAGGATACATGTGCCCCTGAAGGGTTAGGAAGACTCTACCAGACAAACTGTGGGACGAATAATTTCAAAAGAATCAAACTTCAGACCTCAACTACCGTAGATTCTCTTTGTTGAAATTATTATGCCTAAGAAGGAGATGTCACAGAGGCATTTTCTTTTGTTCAGCCCTCTTGAAAATGAACTTCTATTTTCAAAAGAAAGGGACAACTCTCACGTATTAGAGATTTTGCCTGGAGGAAATACCTCAGGGTATAAATAAACTGGAGTCCCCCGAAGGGTATAATGTATAAATATATCAAAAGATATCTTCATTAAGAGGATAGTAATTTTTAAGGTATAAATTGAGAGCAATGAGACTAAACAATAAATTACTTTACAAACACATGAATTTCAGTTTTTTGCTTTTAATGAAATGGAAGTCACATATAATAAAATTACAAACTGATACAGCATTAAAATTTTGGAAATTCATCACTATGTAACTTGGAAGAAGTTCACACTATTGAGTGCTTGTGGTAAATCAAACTCCTTTCTATATCCATCTTTTTATATATGTAAGCGGGGATGTCATTGCTTATATTTACAAATAAAAAGGAAAACATGAAATTAATTAATTCTGTATCTTGTATTATTTTTAACAATACGCAATATTCATCCACAAATAAATGTGCTAAGAAAATGTTCTCAGTTTATTACTTTAAGAGAAGCACTCCAAATACAATTTTATTTTTTGATTAATAATTTTCTAACCATGATTCATATTTGTTTGATAAATTACATTTTTCTAATAATTTTAATCATAATAGTACAGAAGATAAATTTTACACTTAGGATCTCATGATCATATTAAATGGAAATAAATATTGATTTATATTAATGTATGATAAATAAAAGACTTTTACATATAAAATATATATTTCATAAGATAAAATTTTGTGAGTGAATTGGGAAAGAAATATGAATTCAGGGAGAAACACTAATGATATGAGATTCCTGGCTTTTAAATAACTTGTTCTTATTTTTAAATGAATTATGATGGCATCAAATTGACATGATAGTTAGGACCCATTCAATATATTTAAAAAAGGGCTCTTCCCATTTTTTGTCAAATGCTATTATTTATAATATGCAAGAAATTATATTTTTGCTACTGTGTAAACTCATGCTGAAATATTTTTGTGTCAGTTTCAAAATATACAAGTTAATATGCCTAGTTTCAAAATTTTCTTAGGGAATTTATGTGCAAAAGGAGGCAAGATTCCTTTTGTATTAGTATAAAAATATTTTCGACTTGTAGTTATGGGTTCAGACAATAGGTAATAAGGTCAGGTTATTTCTACTAATCAGGTCATGATACAAAGAATAATAGACTTAATGGAATGCTCTGTATATATTTGTACAGAAAATCAACAGAAACATTACAAGAGAATCCATTTAATTGCAGCCCAAATAGATGGGTATTGACTAAGAAGTTGATAAATAAAAAGCTAATTCATTTCAATAAACAAGATGGCAAAAGAAGTCAAACAAACTTTTTGTGCTTTTGTCATATTTAGTCAATTCAATGAGCATATAAAAAGGATTTGTTACTGGATGGTGGGTATGAGAGGAATTTCTTTCCAGGTTCTTGGTGTCCTGAACAAAAAACTTCACAGGACATGAAAAAGTAGTGCATATGAACATTTATAGAAGGCAGAAAACAAGTATATTCTGCAAAGTGGGAGTTGGTTGGTGAACAGACTCGCAGTGGCCCTAAGGATGAGAGAAGCGTCTCTTTTTTATCTGCAGTCCATGGATTGGCTTCTCCCTTATGCAAATAAGTCACTGGGATGGTAGTCCTATTAAAAATCCACTTGGCCTGGCATCAGATTTAAACTTCCCTGTTGAAAGACACACTTGGCTTCATATCAAGGTAAATGAAGAAATGAAAATCATATTTTCCTGGTTGGTTCTGTGTACAGTGCTCAGGGACCGAAGAGTTGTCCTGAATCCTGTGTTCTGCACACGTCCCTTGTGTCCCCATGACTTTGATTCTGCTCAGTTGATCAACTGAATTTTTCCAGTCCTAATCCCCTACCTCATTTCCTGCTGAGACATAATACTCATATTTCTTTATTGGATGCTGAGGGAGTGGAGATTTCTTTCTTCTTATAGCTACTTATTGCCGAAAGGGGTTCTGGGCCTTACATACCAGGGATTATGTTCTCCCTGACTACTTTGGAATGTTGGCACTTACTAGCTGGGATGGAAAGAAACTGTCAAAAGACAAAGAGAAAAGCTAATGCTCATATGCCTGGAATTGTTCAGCTGCCTATTCAATGATAGAAAGCTTGGTGAATTTGTTAGGAGAGTCATGGGTGGTAGCCTGATCATCATCTGAAGGTAGTTCTTTTGAATAAACAAATTTTATTATTAGGTTGAAGGGACAGAGATCAAATATGAAAAGGCTCAGGTCAGAATATTTCCTAGTGTGTCTTAAAAGGTGGACTATGACAGATCCAATAATTAGAAGGATTATTATTCATACTGCTAATTAATAGAAGTTTTCTAAGTTTTATTTCTGTGCTCCCTTTGGAGGAGAAAGCATTGAAAGAAGTGTATAAAATAGACTATCATGAGCCTGAGAGCTACAGCCCTAGCAGGATTCCCCATACTATGAAAAGCAGAAGTCTCAGCACGAGGTGCCCATTTAAGCTGTAGTGATTCGGGGGTCATTAGTGACTCCAAATATCTGCATGTGAATCAGTACTAAAGCCTTGCTTTTCTTTTTTTTTTTTTTTTTTTTTT